>SRPQ01000004.1:0-120892 GCA_018360075.1 Claviceps cyperi
TCCTCCCCTAGAAACCATCCCGCATCTCGATGTACAACAATTGTCTGTGTGATATCCGGCGTCAGCGCCATCCACCACGCTTGTGCGCTCGGGCACAGGCTACGTAAAAATTTACTTCACAAGCGATATTTTGCCAGAGGCATGGCCGCAAATCCAGTAAGTCAAGGGCGCACGCAGTAGCTAAAAATACAAAGAAGAAATAAAGAAAGGGGAAAACAGATGCCGATAATTCGAGGGGGTGCCTAGGCGCAGATGTCCCTGTAGAAGTTCGTCGCTTCTACTACCTTCAGAAAAATTCCGAAGTCTTGGCCTACTGCCGCGGCGATAGCTCGATCCGCGGAAGGTGTCAGCCGAACGGCCGCATTGCTATACCTACCTACCTACCTACCTAGCCTATAGGGCGTGGAGTACGGAGTAGGTACATACGTATACCCCTATGTACATAATACCTAGGTAGGTAGGTACGTATCTCTAGATTTCGGCACTTCATACCTCTTAGGTACCTAACCTACTTGGGTAATCATGGAGCTGGCCTTATCCGCGACGTCACAAACCGTTCCTCAAAACGAATGATGCGTGATTTGAGGCCGACGCGGGTTACTTGGAACCTACTCCGTAGGCATGCTGATAATCACAGAGAGCACTAGGACAATGCCGCTCAATGTTGCCAGGCGCGCAAATCTAGGCGGATATGCCGAAGCTTCCGCACCCCCCGCGGGCCGCGCTACGTCATTTTCAACGATCGCCTCATGTCTTTTTCTCAACGACTCAACTTGCGCCAGCCTTGCTTGACGTTTAACTAGAGCCAGCACATCAGCGTTTACTGTTGTGGGCCTGTCTGCTGCTACCTCTCATTATCGTATCCTATTTACTCTTATTGACTCGTCTCTGTTTGCGCAGCCACGATATCACGACAACTCGCCCGCCGACATCATGGAACCGCTCAACCAGCTTAAGCGTCGCTCCACGGACCTCTTGAAACAGGCTCAGAACAATATGCCCAGCATGCTCGAGATGCCCAATATGTCCAATATGTCTAGCATGCCCAATATGCCCGCTCTTTCACGCTTGTCCAAGAGCATCCACATACCCAACATCTCCAAGAAGCTTGCATCCCCGCCGCAATTCCGCCAGAGGAGGTCTCCCAATGACGCTGTCCAAGCTACCTGGGAACGCCTTGAAGTCCCCTCCCTACCACGATCCTCGCACTCACTCGATGTCGTTGCGGGATGTGCCTACATTTTCGGCGGCGAGCTCGAGGGCCAGCAGCCCGTCGACAATGGCATGCACGTCATTCGACTCCCTTCTAGCAGCGCCGGTGCCGACTACTACACAGTCACGGCCAAGGCATCTCTGCCCCAGCCCACTGCCGAGCAGTCAGATCAGCGGTCTGAGCAAGCTCTTTCACAGGCGGCACAAACCAGCTTAGAAGAGGTGCCTCTTCAAGATACCTCGGAGGATACAGCCTCGGAAGGCAAGGGAGAAGAAGTTGCCAAGTACCAGAAACCCGAGCTGGATGACATCCCATGCTCCCGAGCCGGACATTCCACCGCCGTCATTGGATCGCGCATCTTCCTCTTCGGTGGCCGAGGCGGTCCCGACATGGAACCCCTCAAAGAAGCCGGACGAGTCTGGGCCTACGACACCCGCTATCACACATGGTCACATCTCGATCCCGTCCCAGCAGTCAAAGGCGGCGCCATTATTCCTCATCCAGCTCCTCGAAGTAATCACTGCGCCACCGCTTCCGATCGTCCACGCGACTTCCCCAATCCTGCTTCTTCTTCTACATCTACATCTCCTAGACCTAAGAAGCCGCAAACTTGGCGCCAGTGGGCTATCGGCGATACCTCTAAAACAGGAATACCCCAGGACCCGGTGGTCGGGTACGTAGCCGAGACAGCTGTAGACGAAAACTCAGCCGGCTACGGGACCTTCTTCATCCACGCAGGATGTCTAGCCAGCGGCGATCTAACCAGCGACCTGTGGGCCTTTGATGTCCGCACACGTACCTGGAACGAGTTGCCCGCCGCGCCGGGACCCGTCCGCAGCGGCTCTTCCATGTGCATCAGCAAGAGCCGGCTGTACCGATTCGGTGGCTGGGATGGAGAGAGCGAACTCGGGGGCCAGCTTGACGTTTTGCATCTCGAAGTAGAGACGTTTGATGATGGTCATAGTAAAGGGGAGGTCGCGATCCAGGCCCGTGCAGGATGGCAGAGTATTCTGCAGGGTGGCACTGGTGATGCGTCATCTGCCAGCAAAATACACGCGGGCCCTAGTCATCGCCAGGAGTGGCCTGCTCCTCGTAGCGAGGCGTCCTTGCAGGCGCTTACGCTTGGCGGGGGTAGTGAATACTTGGTTTTGTGCATGGGCGGACGGGATACCTTCTTCAGTGACGTATGGGCCTTCCAGGTGCCTCCTCGGGGCATGACGCCCGCGAGCTTCACGGCAGCTATGTACCGGGTCATGGGGCGGAGAACAGGCGAGGGTAAGTGGGAGAGGTTACGGACAGGACCGCACGATGAGGAGAACACTGGTAGTGATGGTGTTCCCGTCGGGAGAGGGTGGCTGGCGAGTGCTCCGATGACGGACTTGGAGGAGTCGGGGATTGTTATATGGGGGGGCTTGGGGGAGAATGAGCAGCGTATGGGTGATGGATGGATTCTGCGGCTGGGGCAGTAAGTTCAAAAGGAGCAGAGGGATTCAAAGTCAAGATTTTGGTGTGCGATAGTCTCTTTGGAAATAGCGGCGTTACTTTGCTGGGAATGGTGTAAGAGTGGCCAATGTCTGATTGATCAGTCAAGTTGTTGATATCACACGAGCTAGTTGGAGTTTTTTCTTATATTTCGACCGTCATAAAACAACACAAGCGCAAGAAAAGAACAAGGAAACGTCCCCTTGTTGATTGATCCGGCACCTCTGCGAGCACCGCTTGAATATAGATTCCGTCTCGTCGACGGCATCGTTAGATGAGGAAAGCACCTGAGATAGTGGAATTTCGTGGGCAGGAAAATTCCTAGTGGCATACAACATCGTATTCGCTGATCGTCACGGACCCAACTACTAACCCAGCGCTCATCAGATTCTCTTGTGGATCCGATGAGATCCTGATGATTCCTAACGGCTAAAGTTGTATGTGCATGTCACTCGTTTTAGCTAATCTAAGTAGGCACTTTCGTTAGCCAGACCAGTCAGTGCAATGCGCCTTCCACACTTGAAGACAAGAAAAGCACATCATATGGCGTAAAAAAATCAAAAGCCCAATAGTTGGTGAGTGCTATATATACAGTATTTCTATTCCGTTGACCCCCATGGCCACGCATGTCTTCTTTTTGGGGGGGCAAAGCCATCCATTTGGACAGTCGCCCTCTTCCCATCTCCATCTAACAGTGTACAAGAGCCCCCGAGTACCATCTTCAAATCACCCCAAGCCCCCCCTTCTCCTTATGACACTTTTTACAAATCCGCTCTTGTCTTCTCAACACCCCACGGCTCATCCACCAAGTTTGTCAAGCCCTTGCTATTCTCACATGTCTCCCGCCCAGACATCGGCCCCGCCTTGGGGACCTTCTTCGCCGCAGCGGCATCCCCCACGCTGGCCTTGAGCGCATCGAGCAGTTTGACGGTAGTAGACGGCGTCAAATCCTCGTAGTAATCGTCATTGATCTGGATCATGGGCGCATTGACACAGGCGCCGAGGCATTCGACCTCGATGAATGTGAAGAGTCCGTCGGGAGTGGTTTCGCCTTGCTTGATGCCCAGATGCTCTTTGATGGCTTTGACAATGACGTCGGACCCGCAGCCTCCTAGTTGACAGGGGGTCTAATTTGTAATACAATATTATCAGAAAAGAACATGATGCATTGTGATGTAGTGTTCCATGGAAGAAGAGAACAAGATGAAGCATTGGTGGGCTTGTTGGATGGAGTCCAAGCCTCTCATTGCGTCCAACTCCCCGGAACCAAACAGAAAGGAGTAGAAAACATATACAGAAGGGATGCACAGTGTAAACATACTGTTGTGCAGGCCTGGATAAAGAACTTGCCCACCGGCGTTCGGTTATACATGGTGTAAAACGATGCCACCTCGTAAACTCGCATGGGGGGCATCTCCAGCAGCCGCGCCACCTCATTCATGACGCTTATGCTCGTGAAGCCGTGCTGGCGCTGTCCCAAATCCAGGAGAGGCATCACGGCGGCCTTCTTGTACTGCTCGGGGTATCGCTTGAGGATCTCAGCCATAAGGACCTCGTTTTTCTTGTTGAACTTGAATGGGAGTTCGGGGTTGTTGTCTGCGGTGTTGCGATGCTATAGAACGGTAAGAACACGTGTTAGTTGCTTTCCCTGTCTTTTTGATTTGTTTTGAGGGCGAATGTGAGGCAGGTCGTCATGAATGGGGATGGTAGAAGTGCGTGAGGCCAACTCGTGGACTATGCGCGGCAAGTCGTTTATCTGGGCCTTCTCTTCCTCAGCCACCCAAGCCCAATTGACGGCCCCAGAGTATCTCTTTTCTGTCTCTTCCCAGCGGGATGGGCGAGCGAGATAGAATAATCCATACGTACAACCATGAGGGAATCGCTCGGCCGACACGCCGTAGTGGTGAAAGCGCGCGCATGCGGTCGGCTCACGCGCGAGGCAGCGCGGACGCACGAGCGGAGAAAGAAGAGCGACATGATGGTCGTAGCCAAAGTTTTGTGAAAGAAGGGCCTTCGTTGGGGGGGCGGTCGGGGTGGTTTTCGTCGGGTCGTGGTGAGGGCTTCGTCGGAGGAATGATTTCAACTTTGGACGAAGGGTAGACAGAACTCTCGAGTCCATGACCGCACAGATCCACAAGTCGCAGGGTTGGGATTTCGGGTTGCTGTGCTTGCATAACGGGAGGCTGTGATTGGTGGGGCGGGTTATGGTCGGATAGAGGAAGTACATAGGTAGGTACCTTTTAATACGCCGCGCACCTCGTATCAATGCGAAGGACCAGGAGAGAGACGGCTCTTGACTTTCACTCCTACAAAATGTCGAACTTGACCAAAGAAAAGAGCCAAATGCTGATCGTGGACAGATACTCAGGTTTCCAATGGGACTTCTATTTCACGGATAATCGGTTGGCAGATTCAATCATCTCGAAGCTCAATAATTTCTTCCTGTTTTTGAAGAATCACTTTAACATCACTGTCAAAGTCATCGAATCCGGCAACGAGATTACCACCGTCAAGCCCAAAGTAACGAGCTGGTTGGAAACACCAGGAATTGTTGTGGAGCCTTCAGCGCCCGATACGCAATCTCAAAATGGAGGAGCTGAACGCTCAGGGGGTGTGAACAAGGAAAAGGCTCGTGCAATGAATGTGGACGCACACCTCTCTGATGATCTGTGGTCTGAAGTCAAAAGAGCAGCAGTTTACCTCTACAATCGGGCTCCGAACTACACCAATAACTGGAAACGCCATATGAGATTTTCTTTAATCGCGCTGCCTTCCGTAACGGAATAGTGTAATCAGTTCGAAAACCAAATATCTCTCATCTGAAAGTATATGGTTGCAAAGCTTTCGCAATGACTAGCGACGCACACCGTGGAAGATTTCGCCTAGAACGCCTAGATGCAAAAGCATGGATCGGGTATCTTGTGGGATACAGATCCTCCACATCTATCGAATCTGGGTTCATCAGAAGGCAGGGTAATCAGCACGCGCGATGTCAACTTTGATGAGTCAGCAGTGTATGACGGCACTACTAAAACTTTGCAAGACGATATTCAAGCACGACACGCTACAAGAGATTGCCATGCGAATTAGAATGATGGAGCTGCCAATTTCAGTAATCCAACCAGAACTCGACTCCTTTTTTGATGATGACTACATTGAAGATCCAACTGAGTCTGTTGACAGGAGATCAAACGCAACAGACAACACACGGGTCATCCAAGACTGTTCCATGGTCAGCTGCATTCATGGCAGGCACTCAAGCCGGAAATGTTGGAGAGCATCCGAAAGAAGTGTTGGACAGGGCTGAGATAAAGCGAAGGATTTCGGAAAACATCAAAATTCATCGCAGGCAGCTCCCACTTCCTCCATCAAACAGAACCAGAATTGAGGAACATCCAATGTGCAATGCTTTCAAAGAAGCGGAGCGTGTGCACATAGCAAGCCATAATCAAATGGCATCGTGGGCGGAAGTCTCCCACGCCTCGATCAAACGAACAGGCCAACAGATCTTGGACTGCATGGTATTAAGTGTTTAAAGTGGATACATTTATTATTGAGGCCAGTTGAGATAAACTTGGACCGTACATCAGAAGAAATCAATAAAGCAAGTTCTTCACACTTCAGAGGATTCCCAGATTACGTGGATAATCCGACAATACACTCAACGTTCACTTTTACGATGAATTTCTCGACCTTCATATTCAGTCCTATGTAAATTCTAGTTCGGTCTCTGACTCTCAATCTACGCCTTTCCGAAGGCTAACCTCTACAGCCGAATTAGCTCGTCTGCCATCTCTCCATAACTAGTCCAACAGAGCAGCCTTCAAATCAAGCATGAGATGATGCCTTCTCCCAACATTCATGGCCGTGTCCGCCTCCGTCACCTCCTTCAACACCTTTTCCGCCCGCTCCTCAGTCGCAATATACTCCGCCGGCAAGCCATACATCTCACTCTTGCCCAGCATCATATTCGCAGCACTCATGCCGCACCTCGCCGCAGAAGGCATTCCGTGCCCAGTATATCCCACACTCATCCACAAATGTCCCTTCTCATTCTCAAGCCCGTCATCCAGCTTTCCCCCAAACGCAGCAGGCACCCGACCAACCCACGGATGACGGTCCTGGGAGTATCCCATGATGCCTGTCCACTGATACTCGGCACACAATTTCTCCTTCTCCTCCTGTCCCGGCGCCCGTAGCTTGACGCGCCCATGAAGCGCTTGCTTCAGCTTCTGCGCAACCGCAGGCTGAACCTCGCTGTCATCCCAAACGCCCTCCTCGGCGCCAGGAGCAGCAAGCCTCTCGCCACCGAGAATGAGAATACCATCATCCTCATCCCGCTGGATCATGTAGTCGTCGCTGGTGTCTTGCAACCACCCATACGTATGCTCAAGCGGGATTTGATGCTCCGGCGGGATCAATCCAGCAACCTGGCCCCGAGTCGGCGTCACCACGCCCGTCATCTTGGGCAGCAGGTAAGACGTATATCCATTGCAAGCAAGCAACACATCCCGAGCCACAATCTGCCCACGACACGTATGAACAATCCACCCACCATCCGCACACTGCAAATGTTCCACGGGCGTGTTCGTCTGCAGATTATACCTCTCCGCCGGATACTCGCACAGCAGCGTCTCCAGCACCCATGCCACGAGCTTATAAGGCCACACCTTTGCCGCATTGGGCTGGTAAACCGCCGCGCGTGCCCACGGAACCCGCATCTTCTGCAAGTCCTGCTTATCCTCCAAGAGAGTCACCATCTCAGCCAGATCAGGCGCCTCGCGCTTCAACCGCGCAATGACCTCCTTCACACCCTTGACGACCTCGTCCTCATAAAAGGCAACCACACCGCCCTCGGTGCGCCAGTCGCACGGGATCTCATTCGTGGCGACCAAGTCCCTGAGAAAATTGTACGTGCCCAGCTCGAAGCGTCCGATCGTGGGCTTAGCCTTGTACAGCAAGGGTTGGCAGTGGCCGCCATTCTATTTCCCCCAAAATTAAAAACATGAGATTCATATAGACATTAGCCAATCGGGTCTCAGTGAAGCAGAATTTTGTTTGTGTGTGCTCACCCGTCCCGTTGCTCCCCAGCAGGCTTCCCTCGCCTCCACATGCATCACACTCCGCCCGCCAGCGACTAATTCCCTCGCGGCAAACGCGCCGGTGATGCCCGTTCCGATCACGACGACATCGGCAGCGGGAGGGAGATGATCGGTCGTGCGGTGGCCCAGAAGAACGGCCGAGGGGTCCTTGTGCCAGTACGAGTCGGTGCTTTCGGCGGTGGGACGGCCGGACTGGCCTTTGCGGAGATGTGCGCCCGTCATGATTACCAGGTAGTTGAATGTGTGTTCGACAAGTTTTCTGATGAGAGAAGGAGATGCGTAGGAAGATGGTTGGTCTATTCAATGCAGTTTCACGGGGATGCATCGGCCCTTTTATATCTCATTGGAGATAGGCGCGATCTATCTAGAGGGAGTCATTGCTCTATCTTCTTGGGCCAGAGACAATCGGTCAGCACGAATCGGCGAATTGTAATTATTCAATGCATGAGGTTGTAAAGTGAGATGGGGTAGTTGTGTTGGTTTCGGATTTGCGATGCCAACTATGATCTGATGGGGCATAGTTATTCATGCGATATGTAGTATTGTCATTTGAGGGATTCTGGTGATGTCTTGGTCCAGGTGGTCAAGTCACCTGGTCTGGCACCTGACTTCATTCTGAAATAGGAACTTGTGACCTCAGTCGTGCTTCTTGCCTGTCTCATCGCCTAGCTCTCAGCCCCAAATAACACTTGGTCTCAGACCTACCTCATACCTCAAACAGCATTACATACCTACTATGTAATGCTGTACGTACATGTATGTATCATTATGTATGTAGGTACAGTACATAATGCACTACATACAGTCTACAGTCTCCGGAGTACAGCATGTGCTTATTAACTGTGGAGTCACGGATCACGGACCCCCCCCGTATTTGTTGCTGTGTAGGAACTGGCCATGTAACACCGCCGTATTAATCGCGTCACTATACAAATCATACGTATAGTCACGCCATTAAGCTGCCACGAATTATTCCAAGTTGCCATCAATCTCATCAAATCACAAGTCACAAGTCACAAGTCACCAAGCAAAAACGTTGCATCATAACTTGTTCATGCCATTTCGTCGTAAAACCATGACTAACTACAGAGTGGCATCTCTCGTGCCATCAAGACGCTTTCCAGATTCACCATACTCCTGCCAATAATATCATTGCCGTCAAAGTCTCAATCCCTCCAGCCCTAGCATGTCTATGTATACTTGCATTCTGCAGTCATCCAGACGCCTTGTCGTATGGCAAAAAAAGAGAAGAACCGCCCTGCTCCACGACATTCCCACGCTGTAACGCGCATCATTCCAGTACCAGCATTAGCCTGAAGTCGTCATGCTGTCATCTATCGCCCAGCTATGCAGCACCTGGAATGTTGTAGCCAAGCCCTTGATCCCCGTCCCCCAAAATCATAATGCTTTATCGCGGATCTCTTGGCCGGATCAAAGCCCAAAGAGTGTTCGTCAGCAACACACGACACATACAATCGGCAGCTCAATCATCACCCCGTGAGATTCGTCTCCTGGACTCGTCAGCCCACGACGGTCATGATCAGCATTCCTACCCCACCACTTATTCGTAACAAAAGAAAATACGCGTGCGTGTGCATAATCCAGCACAATGTCTGCTGACTTCTGTTTGTCGGCACACAGCGTTGCTAGTGCAGAGATGTATAGTCTTTGAACTTTTGTCTGAAGACCTGTATCTAGTGCACATCCTTATCAGAGAGTAGTAAGGACATGAGAGCAGGGAGTATGTTCGAAGGCGCGTTCGAGAAGCAGATGGAAGGTCAAGGGCCCTTGACTTCATGTGTCGCCTGTACAATGCCGTCTCACGCCTTCTATCGTCTATTCTTCTTTCTGCTTCAACGAGTGTAGAAATTGAACATAAAGAGTGAACGGCCGCCGTAGCAGCATGCTGTAGCCGCAAACAGAAGCCAGCAGATAAAAGTTTTGTAGTTTTTAGTTTTTTTTTATTTAGACATCCATCATTTCCGTGTCGCTGTCGATGGCAATTGACACGGGGAATATCTCGGCTGGGCCCCAATTGCCTTCATAAACGGTGGCGGGAGCGCTGCGATGCGCAGCAACCCATTGTAAGCCTTCAAGTTCGAGAATCTGGTCAACGCTGGGTCGCTCCGCTGGCTCCTGGGCTGTCATCCATCTGACAATCGAATCCAGAGAGCTGGGATGGATAGCCTGAACCATGAACTCAGGAGGTTTCTGCAGCTCTGATCTCTTAAACGACCGGAACAAGTTTCGGGCACTTTGCGTCTTTCCGCCCTCCAGCTCGTCGCTGTGTCCGGATTCCGTCGGGTTGCCTGTGGAGTCCCGTCGCACTTCAATTGATGGTGTCCAGGTAAGACTAGGAACCTCAGAAAGGTCTCCAGACCTCAGTGCGATCCAAGTAGGACCGTTGTCGGGAAGGACCACGTTCGCAGCTGCCTCTAGCGTCATGAGACCCAGAGAGAAGACATCTGCTGATTGGCCGGTCTTGCCGTTGAGTATTTCTGGTGCCATGTACTCTCGGTCACCCTCAACATCAACACTCTCTGTCGATGCACATGGTTGAGCCAGTCCAAAGTCGCCAATCTTCAGAGCGCCCTCAAAGGTGACGAGAATATTGGCCGGCTTCATGTCCAAGTGCATGAAGCCTGCTCCGTGGATTTCTTTTAATCCCTGCAAATCGTTAGCAAGTGGCACCGACCGTGCCGCAAAGTCGTCACCAAAAGCATGTGATCAGACATGGCACCTACCGAACAAAGATCTTGCAGGATCTTGAAAATTCGGAAATCGTCCAGCCTACCGCCCCGGCCAACGTTGCCTAGGAATTTGTCCAAAGTGCCTTCCTCGCAAAATTCAGTTTGAATGTAGAGGTGACAGTTATCTTCCCAATCGTCAATATATTGGACAACGTGCTCGGCATGGGCCAATGCCTTCAGAGCGTGAACCTCACGAAGTTGCGATTCCCGACTTTTGGGTCCGTAATATGCGTGCCTACTCTTCTTAACGGCATAGACTTGGCCCTTTCCGAGGCTTCGAGAATCGCTGTCACTTGGCGTCACGTTGCCAAAAGCAAACGCATTGGGATGCGCAAGCTTGGTCACACGGTATACGATGGAAAACTCGCCTTTGCCGATTTGTTCCACCTTGTCAAACCTGGCGTATAAGCTAGCATCGATATCGACATTGCTACTTCTAACATTTACAGGCGTGACGAAAATGCTAGTCGAGGAACGGAAGTCGCGGGCCGTGGTGGGCGTAACCGGAGGTGGCATGCTGACTTCATTGGGACTGTCGAAAGCCTGTTGAATAGACAGACGGCTCGTGTCCAAGGGTAGCAAGGTCTCCTGAGGAGTTTTAGGCGTTCGATAGCCATCAACTGGACTTCCTTGAAAGTTACCATGTTAGCAGTGGAATCCTGGTGATAGAGACGGAAGCGAAAGTGTCATTTAGACTAGAGGAAAAAGGGGGCACGAACTTGAGGCTTCTCTCGAAAGAGCTGGCGCTGGCTTCACAGCAGAAAGGGGCAGAAAATAGGTCCGATTTACACTTGGACTCTCGAGTGACTGCTCACTGAGATTGCTCAAGCTGGATGTAAGAGGAGTCTGCTTAGTCGGCGTTGGTGGAATGTCATTGTCCAAAGACAAATCATTACCATCGCAGAACAACTTGCGATCCTCGCCCTCCAGACTGAGAATGCTAGCCCGTCGCGCAGCTTGTGATGCTGAGCCGCGCTGAAAGATGGACAAACCTCGAGCAGGGGCCCCAAAAGTGTCAGGCTCGCGGGATGAAGACGGGAAGAATGGTGTCGAAGGCAATCCAGCAAAAGAGTTTCGGTTATTGCCCCTTCTTTTCATTTTTATCGCACTTCCGACTGGAGGAGGGAATGTCGCGAATGGATTTGAGTGCTTTTTGCACGGAGTATCCGGTGGGACCATCTTCTTGTCAGCTTCTTCTTCTGGATTGCGATTGAACTTGGAAATGAGTCCAGTTGAGTTGAAGGCGCCCAGCCAGAGTTGATGGGACTGGCTTGGGGTCGCAACCTGTTTGTTGTGCTCACTAATAGTCCGAGCAGCGGGCCTGTTGGCGTTCAATGGCAGAGAACGAGAAAACGGATGGGGCTTGGGCTTTTCTAATACTTTCGTTGGCGGTGCAAGTGGCGAAGGCTCCTCCTCTGTGAGGTTATTCCCCGAGGTAGAGGTCGTCAGTGTTTTGGAAAGAGGATGCGGCTGATGACCTTTGTTATCCGCGGTATAGATGGATGCGCCAAAGAGGGATCCACCAGTACCGAAGGGACTATCACGAGGAGCCTGTGGTGGCACGAAATGCTCGGTAGATAGTCGCGGTCGGTTGCGAGCTGGGGTGGAATATTCTCCGCCCATCTGTGCAAGCTGTCTTTCACCCGATCTTCTTCCCCAGGGGCCCTTGTCGCCATACCGTTGCTGCAAAGTCGACTTTCGTAGGGAAGAAGATCGTTTAGGGAGGTTGGAGACGGGGCTAGGCGAAGCCAGCGGCTCTCGTCGGAGAAATGGTGGATTATTCGTCGCCCCAGAGAGTTCGTACTCGCAAGGCAGTGAATCTTCATGGATGTCAAAGCTCTGCGAGGAAGTCGTGTTTGTGCCGAAGATGTTCAGGTCACCCGAGGAGACGAGACCAGTGATTCCGTGCAGGCTGCGTCGCTTGGCCACGGGACTGCCTTGGTTGGGGTAGTCTAGATTCATGGTCGCATCACTGCGTTTTAGCGCGCCAGTCCCTGAGACCATATAGTGTTCGTTGCTGACAGTGTCTAATGGCTTCGCGGCTGTGTATTGGCAAGAATCACCCGACGCGTCCAAGTGGAAACTGTTGTCAGTCGGCTCCTCTTCTGTTTCCTCTGAAATGTGTGAAGAGCAGGGCGATGAGCTGCTTTCCTCTTCCCGAGGAGCAGTTGAAGTCGGAGAAATTGCGTCTTCGTCGTGGCCCAGATGGCCGGTATCGGGAGTTGCACTCAGGGCTCGTTTTAAAGGACTCCTGGATGAAGCCCTCGTGCGCGTCCAATGGCGCGACGAGCTCGTTGACATTCTGGCCGACTTTGTGGATCGCAGAGACAGTCGAAGGCTCGGTCGAAGAGGTGTCAAGATGGACGATTGGTGAGGGCAGGTTGCGTGCGCCGACGAGACTGCCGGAGGCGCTGTTTGTGGTTGCGACGGTGCAATGTGCTGCCTTTGTGGAGTTGCCTCGAACCGCCGACACGGTGACTGGGGTGAAGCTTGTCGTGATTGTTCGGACGTCTGGGAGTTGGTTCTAGACAAGAATTTGGAGGGAGATCTAGACATGGAACGTCGGAGACTTCTCACAGCTGAAGTGACGTCCATATGATGTGCGTGAGTGGGTGATGGCAAAGCCAAAGTGCCGCCTCCGTTGGAGAAAGACATGTTGTTTATGGGTGGGCGTTGCTTGGAATGCAACGTGCGGTCGATGGTTTTCAAACCGCGAGCTAACGGTCCAAAGACGTATGGCTGCGTAAGTCAAGATTTGTGTAAAAAAAAAACACCTGATGTTCTCCTGTTTCAGGGAGGGGAGAGCGAAAGGGAATGATTTGTCTGATGTAGGCTACCGGAAGACTGATCTCCAAACTCGAGGCGGAGAACTCAAAGGCAAAGAGAGTGAATGTCGCTGTTTTGTTGTTCAACGGTATAGAATCTGACTGTCTGTCGTAATGTCTCCTTTTGCTCTAACGATTCTGGTTCATTTCTCGTCGCCGACGGACGAGCGAGAGGGGAAACAAAGAGGGATGAAACTCGCAAGTGGTGCCTATTTCTAAAAGTTCCGTTGCGCAACCGGCTGTTCAGGAAGGCACGGGGTCGAACGACGGCGGCCGTAGCGCAAGCGCAAGAACGATCGTCAAAGAGGAGGTTGTTGCTCGAATTTATGGCATTTACCACATGACGCAAGTTCGCGGCGCGTTCCTTCTCTCCACCCGCGCGATCACGTCTGCGACGCGGGCTGTTCGTCGTGCTTATCGTCTTAGTTCAGAGGCACGTTTGGTGCTCGGCTCATAGCGAGGATCGAGTGCAGACCTGTGACGCACAAAAGGGAGAAAAGTAAATAATGAATGGGCAGCCAACAAAACATGAAGAACAAAGATTGCTAACTGGAATGTGCATGGAACATGCGGGAGGTTTTTGGGCTAAGAAGCAGCGAACCTCCTTGCTCGATTTGGGTTGAACAGTGCGGGCTGGGCTGGCAGTCGCGCCTTCCGGGGGGGTGCGGGAGGTGGAGGTGATGCTTTTGTTTACAGTCTTACCTGCTTCGGCTAGCGTTACGCGCCGACACGCGTTCCCCTGTCCGCAAGCGCAAACTTCAACACGCCACAGTGGACGTGTGGAATCACAACGATTCTTGTGTCGAGCTGATGCGAACACCGCCACTACACGCCTGGTTCGGTAGCACGAAGGCCTCGCGTTCATACGTACGAGATCGCGAGATGGGTCAGCTGCCCTCATTGATCTACAGCTGCTTCGTCTCAAACAGCAAAGAACCCAAAGCAAAATCAAAACAATGTGATGCGTTTAACTCTGCCGGTTTTAGCCACAGCCCCTTTCTTCGGTGAGACCATCGGAAACCAACTTGCCCGCGTTCGCCCAAAGCGGCTCGTACATAACTTAGGTAGGTACCTCCCTCCGTAAGCGCCAAAACTCTCGCGATAGCATGGCCATTAGCCACGCCGGCCTTTAGCCCCGCTGACGCGCCTCTCGACTCTCGAGAGGGGCAAGGCGGCCAGCGCGAAGCCAACGGTCGCTTGCGAATCATGCTACAAATTGTACGATACATACATAGGTAGGTACATATGTACAGTACAGACTTTGGGTCTTGACCCTTCTTGTCACGTTTGTCACGTTTTGTCGGAGCTGGTGAGGTCATGTATTCCGTGCGTGAGTCCGTCCGTAGTCGTACACACACACCCTATGGAGTATGTACTGGGCACCTAGGTATGTATGCATCTATGTAGGATGGGCCAGGATCATTGGTTCCTATATCGGAGTATGTGTGAGTGTACCTACCTATGTATCAGCGAAATGCACGACTTGTGGACCATCGCATCTGATGTGCTTGACTCCTTGCGAGGCGCTTACATTCAGCCGGCAGCCTGCTTGTCGTGATGCTTGGCCAAGTTGCTTGCTTCTGAGGCAATTCTCTGAGGCTGCTTTCCAGTCGAAAACTTGTGCTTTTCCGCATGTAGGCATGTAAATTGTATTACATAACAATGGTTTTTCGTCATCATGCCCATATTCATTCCGCTTCAGATACTTCCGGGGGTAGGCCCCATTATCGCACACTGCAAGCAGCAGCAAGTGGTCCGCCCCGATTGCTGGGCCTGAATCTGGGTAAGCTGTTCAATCTCCGCATGTACCTTGTCAACTGTGGACGGTACTACATACCTAGCCCCGTCCATCTCGTCCGTAGCTAGGTACGGAAGTATGTACATATGTAAAAAAGTTTAAAGAGTCGACCTGGCTAGCCCCTCTTCCCCCGAAGGGAAGACGGTGTCTGACTCGCGGAACACTTGTGGTTCCCCCCAGGTTTGGATCGCAACCCAGATGCCCCAAACACCAAACACCCCTCTTGCTTTCGTCAACTGCAACGTGCATCGTGGCGGGCCTTTTGCGCGGCCAATGGGGCAGGGGGAAGTGAACGCGTCGTTGGAAGTTGGAACCCTGTGAGGGTTAAGCAACCGAGTGTGGACTCGCCTTCTCCAGCAAGAACCCGGCGAGCCAGCTGTGCTTCTGGCCGCCACCCAATTCTACACACTCTGCATACCTATTTTTTCTGTCTTTTTATGGGACACGGCACACAAAATGCACAAATCGGCTTGGATCAGCTAGGCTGATGGTTGCCAGCTCAGGCACACACGCCGGTGACGCCGCACCGGAGAGGAAATTATGGGCTGCAGGACGAGAGGGATCCAGGGGTCTTACGGTTCGGGTTACCACTTGATGTCCCAAAGTGCGTATCGGACAAGGCGGCTATCCCGCACTGTGTGCTACCACCCCCCCCCTTTATTTACTCGATGACGGAGCTAAGATCTGGAGAGAGAGGAGGAAAAAAAGAAAAGGGGGCGTGAAGGTAAGATGAAGAGGACTGCCTTAGTAGCGCCACGTGCTGTATGGCGCTGCGTGTCTCTGGTGGTAGGTGTCGTATCATGCATGTATGTGCATTCGTAGGTAGGTACCTACCTACGAATTCCAGCCCGTTGTCCTGAAATCTGCCGCCACCCCCCTCCGCATGCCAGAGCGTGACGCGACATCTTCGCGCACCCCTACCCTGAAGTCAACGCGTTTTGTTTTGTTTTTTTTTGTTTTGTTGTTGTTATTTCGCGAGCACACCCAGATGATGTTGCACCAGAATGTGATTGCATGTTTCGAGCTGCGATACGCTCTGAGGCAACACTTGATAACGATCGAAAGAAACAATGCATGTTGTGACTCAATTGATTGACTCGGCGTTGAGGCCCGAGTCGACTTCTAAGCCACCGCGCATGAACGTTGAGCGCTTCCTGACAAATCAGAGCACGCTGCCGCACATGACTTCACATTCAGGGACTCGCAGGACCCTGAACAGCATTGCATCCCATCAGGTATCCACAAGCCGGCGATGAATCATGACGACACCGTACACGGCACCGCCAAATGGAGCAGTCATTGGACGATCGATTACAGGAGATCTTCTCCATGCCGTTGAAGCAAGGCGGCTACGATATCGAAGCCTAACGTGGGCGCATAGGTCGCATAGGTCGCACCCTGGTTTTGGACCCCCTGTCCCTAGCATTCATGCACCCTGAATCCCGCATCTATCCTCACATGCCAAACCCATAATTCCTTTCAATACAGCTCCATCTTTTCCAAATGGATAAGTCCGTTCGGCGGCTATGCTCAGAAAAACAAACGGGATACAAGTTAGCACCTGCCTAAGATGGCGTGAAAATAAACAAGCAAAGAAGTGACTTGGAATCACAAAACCTCGTTCGCCAAAACGCCGTTGGAGAGATGCGCAATGAGTAAAAACAGAGGAAACGGAGGGATTCCCCACACAAAAAGGGCTCTTGGACGCATGAACGTACCGGGATAAATTGCCGTAACTTCACGCCGGCCTGGGCAAAGACAGCCGCAGCCTCCTTGTCCATGCTGTAGCCCGTGGCATAGACGACCTCGGCGATGCCCACCTGACAGATTTTGATGCTGCACGTCAGGCACGGACACGTATCGCAGTAAAGCACCGATCCGTCCCTGATTCGCTCCCTGCCGGCCTCGAGAAGGGCATTCTCCTCGGCATGGATACATAAGCAAGTAGCCAGGCCGACACCCGAGCTGTTCCCCTCGTTGCAGCGGGCGCAGCCTCCGTCAGCACAGTTGCGGATCCCGCGAGGGGTACCGTTGTACCCGGTGCTGATGACACGGCGCTCTCGCCCGACGAGCACGCAGCCCACACGGCGCTTCATGCAATTGGATCGTTGGGCGGCGAGCGATGCCAGAGCCATAAAGTATGTATCCCAACCCGGCCGCAGGCGTTCGGGGTTTGAGATATCCAGCTTGCCCAACGTGGCGTATAGATGGGCCAGCGACGATGACGTGTTGAGGAGTCTGACCGTGGCGCGTGAAATGAGCGGCTGGAAGCCCCCGCGCGGGTCGTAGAGATGAGCATCGCTGCGCTGAACAAAGTCCTCGAGTGTGTTATCACCATCGCCTGCGCTGCCAGTCGCGTTTCGCGCCGCCCGTTGCTGGAACCGCCGCCATCGGACAATCAGAGGCGCATCCATGGACAAGAGCAGAAAGAAGGGCCGGCGCATAAACACATCCAGCACCGCTTCCGTGGGGATGTCTGTTGTCACGAAACGGCTTCGCCACCGGAGTGTGACAAAATCAAGAAGCGCTTCGGGAGACTCGAATCTGTAGCTGTTGACATTGCGCGTATGCAGCCGCCAAGCCAACGACGTATCTGGTGCCGCTGCTGCATCTGGATCCTTTTCGCTGTTGGGGGTGTTGGTGAGCGATGCGCCCGCGATCAAAGCACCCGAGTTATCTTCGTCCTTTGGACCTGGACGAGCGGACGAAACACCGTTGCTTGGCGGATCCAAATACAGATGTTGGAAGCCATGATGCTCGACGAGGTACTGGGCAACCGTCTTTTTGCCCGAGCAGATGCCTTTCTGATTGTAAGTGCCTTCTGTTCAGAAATAAGAGAGGGTTGTTCTGAATCATCTTACCGCCACAAATTCCAATGAGCATCTTCTATTTTCTTTTTCCGAGGTAGGAGAGTCGTAATAGGGGCAGAAATTAGAAAGAATGGATATCTGTGAGCCTTTGTCCTTGCTTTGTATCTTAATTTCCGACCTTGTTGAAACAATCGGGAACTAAAAATGAAAAAAGAAGTCCGACGCGCGCGCGTCTATTCGTGAAGCCGTGTCGTGTGGGGTTCGCGCGCCCACCCTAAAGGCAGGCCCTGTCTTGCAAGTTGCATGTCATGTGTCTGAGCATTCGTGATACATATATATTTATTTGTTTGGATATTTCTAGTAGAGTAGATGGTGGTAGATTCGAGGGAGCGTGCTTATGGCTCTGATTGCAACGAAAGTTGCAGTGGGCAAAGGGCTTGCCATTCGTACACTTGCACTCTCCCTAATGGACACTAACAGCCCGACATAAACTTTAGTACATACATCACTAGTTACGGAAGACAAGTCGCAGCTCACATGAATGACGTACAAATAGTCTGAACATGCGATGATCCACACTCCAAACAACCAAGTGCAGGACTTTTTTCTAAATCTATGTCTAAGTTTATGCCTTTGCATCGGCATTCGCCTCTATGTACATACTCCATAGTGACAGACAAGTCGACTGTCGAACCGGGACTGAGACACGGCACTGGGCCTCGGCGACAGTGTTCGAGAAGTCAACTTGACTGGACTTTCCGATGAAGAGACAAGCCTCAAGAATAAATAAAAAGAAGAGTGAACAAGAACTGCGATTGAATGGAGAGGCAAATTTCCGCAAAACGAGAACGTGCCGCATTGGACACAAGTGCGCGAATGGAGCTAAAAAAAGAATACCTCCGGTACTGGGAATCGAACCCAGGGCTGCTCGGTGAGAGCGAGCGATGTTAGCCACTACACCATACCGGATGCTGTTGTTGTTGATGTTTGGATCTTAATTCAAAATACAAAGTATTTTAATTGAGGCGATCGTCAGAGCAGGTCCTCCTCCTGTTATCAGACACATACTGTCACACGATGCGCGGCCTTTTCAGCGTTGTCTAGCAAAGTATGTAGCAATCAGTCGCTCATCCTCCCGTGCGAGCGTAGGGCATACCAGCTGCAGCCTCATCCTACATCTCTCGATGCTCGGTGGCCATCCATGTGCTAACCCTTGTTCCAACTTTTAGCTCGAGGCGGGGCAGTCAGCAGCTTTGTGGTCACTGTCACTCACGACTCACGAGTCACGAGTCACTGGTAAGCCTGTAGGTATCACAGCTTGTGCTAGCCTCGTGACTGACATGGCACCGTCCCGTCCGTCATCTGACCGTCCTTCTCCCTTCAGATTCATTCGTGCGCTACTTCCCGCACAAACACGCACAAACACACATTAGCAACGGCTTCCTCTTCCCGCAATTACATCCGCATCGCTTTTCCGTCTCCCGACAGCATACCGATATCAAAGGTCGAACACGTGCCGAAGCACTGTATATTTCGCGCCATTCCGGTTCGTGAGGAACCACAAACGTGTCGAAGCATTATTCAGTTCGCGCCTTTCTCGTTCGCGAGCAGTTATAAACGACTGCACTGATATACGCTTCATTTATCGAACACCAAGAACGTGTCGAAGATCTCTTCATTTCGCGCCTTTCCTGTTCTCGAGTAGTTACACACGGCTGCATTGATTCACGCTTCATTTATCGAACACTAAAACGTGTCGAAGTACATCTTAGTCCTCGTCTTTTCCGGTTTGATTTATCATACACGACTGCATTGCTCATTCACGCTTCACTTGTTGCGCAGCCGGCGTCATGGCCACCGAGGCATGCGCAAAGTCTGCTATGGCGCCTCCGCTGCAGTTCGTGACTTTCACATCGGAAATCGAGCTGCCATTCTATTCCGCGTTTTTCGCGTCCAAGCTAGACTATGACAAGCTAGATGACTCGGCAAGGAATGTGCTCGGGCTATACGAGCCCAAGACAGCGGAGTCAGGGCCTAGCTGCAGGATGCAGATTCTAGGAAATGCTCTTACCAGCCAAGCGTGAGTTCTTGTTCTTCACGTCTCGTAGGAGATGATACTCCTTTCGGGGAAAAAGCTTGAGGGAAGCCGGACGCAGTTGGTAACACGCATAGGGTTTGCAAAGGAAAAGTGCTCCCCGTGGGATTGCTCGCGGAGAAGGCATCATTAAGAATGTCAATACTCTACAAGACTTCAAGAACACCGACAAATCGGCCATGATCAAGACGGCCGGAAGACAGGTACTTTAGTTTTCTAATCTGCTTTGCCATCTTTTGTTTTGTTTTCGACACGACTAGCGGATATTTACTTCCACTTCGCTCGTTCCGAGCTAATCCTTTGAACTAGATATGGGACGCGATCAGAGACGGAACCATATACTCCGTGCCATCGCTGTTATCGTCCTTCGTCATGCTCTCGTATGCCGATCTGAAGAAGTACAAGTTCACATACTGGTTTGCTTTCCCGGCATTACATTCAGACTCGCCATGGAGACGAACAGGGCCTAGTGAACGCTTCACCGCAGACGAAAGCACAGCACTCGTAGACAGGGTTGGAACGTGGCGGTTTAGCGTCGACAATCGTGAACACGGTTTTTTTTTGGCCAAAAAGGTGGCCAAAGAAGCTGACGACGTAGAGCACGAGAGTGAAGATGACGACCTGGCGAATTCGCTACCCTTTCGGTGGGAGGTGGCGTCGCTGCGATCGTTCGAGTCTGGGTTCTTTCGGGGCGTGGCCGAGGAGGACCGCTATGTGGCATTCGTCGACCCGTCCACGCATGTAGACGGGCCGGGATGGCCGCTCCGAAACCTTCTGGTTCTCGTCAGGCAACGGTTCCGTTTGTCCAAGATCAAGATTCTCTGTTACAGAGACACCTGGGCCCGAAGACACGAGGCCAAGAGCATCGTGCTTCCCATAGAAATGGATTCTGTCGAGAAAATGGAGCTGACTACGATGCCGAAAGTCACAGGCTGGGAGAGGTCGCGGAATGGGAAGCTGCAGGCTCAACTCGCCAACTTGGAGCAGTACATGGACCCCGCACGACTAGCAGATTCGTCGGTTGATCTGAATCTGAAGCTCATGAAGTGGCGTCTCTCTCCGGACCTGAATCTAGACGTGATCAAGAGGACGAAATGTCTCCTCTTGGGTGCGGGCACTCTGGGGGGTTATGTATCAAGAAATCTGCTAGGCTGGGGCGTGACACACGTCACATTTGTGGACTACGGACGGGTATCCTACTCAAACCCCGTACGCCAACCATTATACGAGTTCAGCGACTGTGCTGGCGGCGGTCGATCAAAAGCTGAAGCAGCAGCAGACATGCTGAAGCGCATCTATCCTGGTGTAGAGAGTGAAGGGCATACCCTATCGGTGCCCATGCTAGGGCATCCGTTCACGAACGAGTCGAAGACCAAGGCGGACTTTGATAAACTGGAGAAGCTGATTCAAGATCACGATGTCATATTCCTATTGATGGACACGCGCGAATCACGATGGCTGCCCACTGTCATTGGAAAGGCGCGTGGCAAGATTGTCATGAACGCCGCCTTAGGATTTGACTCGTACGTCGTCATGAGACATGGCTCGGAGACGAAGCACCAAAGTCAAGCGTCACTCGGTTGTTACTTTTGCAACGACGTCGTGACACCAGCAGATGTATGTGTTATGTGTTCTCCCTCCATGTGTCATGTTGTGGGCTTTGAGTCAGGAGAAGGAGACTGACTTATACCCTCTTTCATAGTCCATGAAAGATCAAACACTCGATCAACAGTGTACAGTCACCCGCCCAGGCGTCGCAGGCATCGCCTCTGCCCTCCTTGTCGAACTCCTCACCAGCCTCCTCCAACATCCTCTTGGTAAAGATGCGCCAGCGCCGCAACCCACAGCCGGGAATATGCCGGATCGCGACCCGCCCAACCATCCGCTGGGTCTTGTCCCCCATCAAATTCGCGGCTACGTATCCACATTCCAGAACATGGTTATTCGCGGACAATCATACGACTGCTGCAGTGCTTGTAGTCCCAAGATTCTGGAAGCCTATCGAGCGAACGGGTGGCAATTCGTCAAGAGGGCGCTGCAAGAGAAGGACTATGTGGCGGAGCTATCTGGTCTGGCGGAGGTGCAGCGTCGTGCGGAGGAAATGGCCGGCGATATCGATTGGGAAGAGGATGATCAAGGTGTAGTAGAGGATGGGGAGGGCGAGCTCTTGTAGAAGTGAGTTGGCGGCTTGGCTTGGTCTGGTTGACCAAGGACGATGACTACAGGATATAACAAGCCGGCATATGCGGGTGGGTAACAGGTGTATCGTGACCCGGAAGAGTGAAGAAGTTGAGCAAAAAGGGTGGTTTTACGTCTTGCATGCAGAAACACGGTCGAAGGGTCGGATCTGACGAAGTCTGTTGATTATTAGCGGGAATAACGTATTTACATAGGTATTTCGGATGCCGGCGTTTGACAAGCCCATGCGGCGGCGATTGCGGCTTTGATTTCGTATGTAGCGATTGGGATGATACCTATTTTCCCTATTTTCCGAAGAGTGGATCGATATGGGCTCCAATTCCTCCGTAGTCCGTACATTCTACATAGGTATGTACGGAGTAGGTACAGTAGATACATAATGTACAGAGGAAATGTGTGTATGTATGTATCAGTTGGTTAGACTTCTCTTTCCTAATGTCGCTCCTCGAGTTCCAAAAGCGCAGCCATTTCTTGGTCCACGCAACGTAGATGGCATTGTACATGAAACGATGAATGATGTCTACCAGGGTCATGCCCACTCATCGCGTCGGTGTTTCGGGAGATTCAGCGCTTCTTCGTGGTCCGCTCGAGTCTGGGGTTGGGTGGGGGAGAGCAAGGCGAATCGCCTTAGAAAGGTTGACCCGCCAAGAATTACCCGCCTTTGCTCTATGCGGTTGCAACAGTGACGATTGGAGTGGCTTGGTCGTAGACGTCGTGGCGCAGCAGCGTCTACCGCATCATCCCACCGCGACGAAGCAAGCCACTAGGCAAAATCAAGCAAGAAGGACTCAGGGTCAGGAGGACGCTGGCTGGAAGCGCTCTGTGGCGGTGCTACTGCCCCGTTTCCTGCCGTTGCACAACTTCACAAGGCCTGTTTGCGAAGGCCCCACGATGAGCGGGGCATGATGCCGTTCTTTGCAATGCTTGTCCATTTGTGGCAATGACGTCGTAAGTTGTCATGTCCGCCATGCCATGCCATGCCGGACCTTTGCAGATCAAAGACACAATGACCACTCCGGAAAGCCAGAGTTCTTCAGCACTGGGCCCTCCCGATTGTATACGTTAAGCTGCAGCTGGACTAACGGTGCATCTACTTCTCCATGGCGCAAGTCGATGACGCAGCAAGCTGGATCTGTGATTCTGTGGACTGTGGCTGGGGGCAGAGCTTGGCAGGGCGACGCATTGCTCATTGGCTCAAAGTCGCAGTGGGCCTCCCGGCCAAGAAAGTTGGCGGCCGAGAAAGCGACCTGACAACGGTACGTACTCTTGCACTGCTCCAACCTTGGCGTTTGTTATTGCATGTCTTGGATGTCGTCGAGTAGCGCAGGCCCGGCCCAGAAATCAAATAAGAGACCTTTGGCGCCCACCCCTCGTGCCATCCGTTTCTCCTCTTTTGCTCTCCCTGATAGAAATCCAGAGGAAACAAGTTCGTGGTGGTTTGAAATCTGAAACCCGGCCCTAAACGTCTTGTCCACGCTATACACACAACGTCGCTGTCCGTCGTCTCAAACGCCTTCTCCAACACATTACTCACTTTTCATTGAAACCGTGAGCTCGTTTCGACCGACAAGATGCCCTTCACCGCTAGGTAAGACCCCGAGCGTACCCGCGTTGAGACTTGGTGCTGGGTGGACGAGAATGGCTGGGACGTTGCGCTGTCCTCCCGTCGAGCTTCGCCAGATCCGCGCGATGCGATGCAAGGCACGGAAAGATGCTAACAAGGCAAAACGGACTATAGCGACATCTGCAAGATCATCTTGGCCGTCATATTGCCACCCGTGGGTGTCTTCCTTGAGGTTGGCTGCGGCTCGCACCTCTTGATCAACATCCTGTTGACAATTCTGGGTACGTACATTTACTTGCTTGGCTCAGCTCAGCTCCCCCGCCCAATGCATCCGCTAGGTTGAACACCAATACGCCACTTTTCCCATCTTTTCAGACACGAGATCTCATGGCCACTTTTCTGCCCGATTCGCGTGCCGAAGACATTTCTCTAACAATGCGGGTGCTTTGTAGGTTACATCCCCGGTATCATTCACGCCCTTTATGTGATTCTGAAATTTTAATACGCCGTCGCATCTTGTGCGCTCAACTCGCCGTGGCCTACAAGACCACGTAATTTTCGCCTCGACTTGGCACCGTGGCGCGGCGAGAGGGCCAACAAGTTACCCGAAATGGGAAAGCGGACTGAGGGTCGTGATTTATGGCCAACTTGATGAACTCAATGCCTGGGGTCTCCCATTCACTTCTACCGCGATGGGATATGCCATAGGTGCACGATTTTCTTTTTTTCTGGCCGTCTTAATTTGTTGCTGGTCCAGTCGGACACTCACCAGGTGCTTGAGTTGAATTCTTGCGGGGGGTTCTTACGGGGAACACAGTAGATACCCATTTAATTCAGTAATACCTTGCAACCAACCACATGTTGGCAACATTCACATTCATTGTCCATGCACTGTTACCGTTCCTCATGATTCAGGCGCAACTGTCTGGCTGACCGCGACTTTGCGTGCTTCATGGACGTGCCACGTAGGCGATTCGCCCGTCGCTGTGCGATATGGAGCCAACAACTCAATCACCGACCTTAAATACTCACTCATTCACTTACTCAATCGCTGTAACTCACTCACTGCGGCACAAAGACCATCTCCGCGGTTCTGTGGTCTACTGCTGTGCAACACGAGGCGCAAACTTCGATTTTCATACTCTCTGCATCGCCTACTCTTCCTCTTCTCGTGCCCCTCCAAGTACTTTCCCGTAAAACAACTTCCCACCCACCACGCTCCCCAGCAAAGACCCCGCGTACAGTCCGACCAAGATCGTCACCGGCCACTTCTGCCACTCTCGATCCCAGTCCAACGGAATAGGCACAGCCCCCAACCACGCACCCAGCACAGCACCCGCCAACGACCCAAAGGTTTCGTCCATTGGCGCCGAGCCACTCGAGACGGCTACCCACGCCTGTCCATCGTTCCCTTTCGTGTAGAAGATGGGAAAAGCGGTAAGAAGAGAGAAATGCGCCGCGCAGAGCAGCGTGTGAGGCACGTGTGTAAGGAAGGGTGCACCGAAGAGTATGAAGAGCACGTGGATGACTGGGGTGATCATTGTGGTAAGGAGGAGCGCAAGGATGGCGGTCTTGGGGAGTAAAAAGTGATGTTAGCGCTCCAGTTCAAGTCTTCATTCTTCCTCCTCCTTCTTTAAAACCGCAGGTCTGCTGGAAAGGGGGTGCTTGGGAAAATCCTTACAGAAACAGCATTGCCGAAACTACCCCCCCCTACGGTCCTTTTCCTATTCTCGCCAGGTCGGATTTTCTTGCATGTCTGGAAGCCAGCCATGGGGAGGCAGATGAGGACGTAGGCGGTTTGCAGGGCCACCACGAGGGGGAGGGCGTATTGGAGGGCCGAAACGGGATCGCGGACTAGGTCGCTGAAACGAGTGACGAGAAGAGCGAGGAGGAGAATCGGGCGGAGGAGCGCGAAGCTTTTCGAGAGAGGGGTATCGAGGAGCGGGACGGGGGTTATGGTCGATTTAGAATGGGGGGGTTTCTTCGTCGTTTCAGGGGTTTGCTGCGCGGGGGACTCTTTGATGATTGTGGAGGACATTGTTGATGGTGGCGCCGGGAGCGGTGGCGGCCATGGAGAGGATGGAAGTCTGGATGGGAGACGGACGGTAAGCTCGTAGGGCCGCTTGTTCGTGATGCTCTGGTCGTGGCTATTGTTCCTTTTCTTCGAGGTAGAAGGCTAAGGGGTGGGAGGTTGCGGTCGTCACGTGAAGATGCTATTTTTGCAGTCGAGGAGGCGAATTAGACCGGGGAGAAGGGCCCTGCGTTTCCGGTGACCATGGAGAGCTTAATAGAGTGATGCAAACTGGCTGTCGATCGGTCGGGCGATGAAGAGAGCTCCGCATTTCAGCTTGCTATAAGCTCCGATATCCTCAAATCGTGATGCACAGGAGTTTATAAGGTGTCAGTCATGCCTTGGGCTAAGCCAATGCGGCGAAACTGCGGCGCAATTCACCAATCATGTGGCTGCATCTTGGGCCAACCCCCCAGTTGTCCTCAAGCTTCCCCGGAGATGGCGCAACTTGCAAGGCTGCTTGCTCCTCAGCAAACAACTGCATTCGACCACAATCGTGTGAAGGAGCGTCTGCAAGAAACCCTCGGGGATGACCCAGTACGGTAAATAATTACAGATGACTAAATACAAGTTATCCGCATTGGCACTGACATCCCTAGCAGCTTCTTCATCGCCCAGAATTGAGAATCTACCATGAGGCCAGCGAACCTGGCGCGCCATGGCCGTCAGCTCCTCATCCATCACCCGCCCGCCGCTGCGCCAGCATGTCTTTCCTACGCGAGTACACCGCGGCGACGCCCTATCGCACGACCGGCGATGCGCCGAACCTTTCAGCGGACTTTTTTCAATGTCTTGTTTGCCAAGCCGCCGCGCCAGATCCGGAAACCCGACGTCGAGCCAGGATGGACGCAAATCATGTTGTGGAGGAGTCGTGTGCTCGACAATGTACGACCGCCGTCTCGGAAAGAGCTCAAGAATGCGTGGAGGAAGCTCATGCAGTCCAAGCTGAGGAAGAGGAGGCCGCTCAATAGCACACAGGCGCTTCAGTGCCAGCGCTTGCTAAAGTACCTGTCCCCGGAAGCCTGCCAGAGTCAAGGACAAGAACGAGACGCCGAATGGCTGTCTCAGGACGATTTGGCTTTAGCGCAACAGGTTCTTCTGGAGATTGAACCGCAGGAGAGGACCAGGAAGCATCTCGAATTCGCAAAAGCGCTGCATGCTGCTTGGCCGTTGGCGGGTTCAGACGCACAGGCAAGAGACTCGGAGTGGCAGTGGCGCTTCCTCGTCAAGTCCATGTCCGAGTTCCAGGGCTCAGAAGAGGCCATGAAAATGCTGGAGTCGAAATGGAACAACACGGTCTATTCTCCTTACTTGACAAAACAAGACTGTCTGTTGGAGTTGGTTGCTCGAGGTCTTGCGAGAGAAAACAAGGAAGCAGAACTTGTTGCTCTGGCCACGTACGCAATTGAAAATGGCGTTCCGTACAACGCTGCCCTCCAAGCCGTCATGGTCGAGTACTTCGGGAGCAGGAATCGCGTGTCTGAGACGCAGCATTGGCTCAAACAGCCCATAGGGAAAGATGAGCAGCCCGAGGCGCAAGTATATCGCACCGTTGCATCGTTTGCCTGGCGCAACGGTCTTCAGGCATGGGCGGTGCCTCTCTTCATCAAACTGGGCGAGTCGCTACCGAGTTCGAAGCACTGGGATGTCATCCTGCAGTCCATACTACTCCTCGGGAGACGTCTATCCGAGGTCAAAGTCATAATGTCGCACATGGTTGATTCCACCGGGCCCATCAGCCCAACCGTGAGCACCATAAACGGATTGCTGACGGTGGCAGTTGAGACGCAACACGCCGCGCTGGCCGACGGGGTTCTCGCACTAGCCACTGAGAAGAAGATCTTGCCCAACGGCGAAACCCATCTTCTCCTGCTGCAGCTGCGGCTCAAGACCGGAGATGCTAAGGGTGCCAAGCGAGCCTATCAACAAGTCCGGCACCACGAACCCTGGCGCAATGAGGCCAATGCAGATGCACTCTTCACTGACTTCTGCCGGTCGACCAACGGCCTTCTGAACCTATTATCACAGAAAGTTCCCCCAGACTACCGAACGATCCTTGCAGTGCTCAGAGTTGTTGAGGATGAGCAGATATTTCTCGATCCCGCCACTGTAGTCACCCTCTGTATCAAGTTTTTGGAAAACCAGCAGAACTTTGATGTCATGGACCTCTTATCTAACCACTACTACCACTTCAGCGAACAACAGCGCCTAGTGGTGCAGAACGCCTTTGTCGCCTTTTGCCTCGACCCCCAAACCAGCACAGCCCGCGCATGGGGCGCCTTCCAGATCCTGCAGCAATACTTCCACGACACCAGTGTGGAACGCAACATGCAGCTTATGCAAGGCTTCTTTGACCGAAAACGACCAGACATGGCCTTCCATGTCATCAGCCACATGCGAACACGGCCCGACAAGATCCATCGACCCGTCGAGGAGACTTATGTGCGATATCTAGAGGGCGTAGCACAGCATCCCGATGAAGAGGGCCTGCTCAAGGTGCACGATATGCTCAAGACGGATACGACGATCCAGCTTAATACGAGGCTGCGTAATGGCCTGATGCTAGCGTACACGGCCTGCGAAATGCCTTTCAAGGCGCTGGAGTTCTGGCGCGACATCAACTTCTCGGCTGAAGGCCCGTCGTATGCCAGCCTGGAAGCTGTGTTTTGGGCGCTGGAGAAGAAGCCGGGTGGCGGTAGGCAGGCGCGGGAGATTTGGGAGAAGATGGAGAGGATGGATCTGGAAGTGCCGGTGGCCGTGTACAATGCCTATGTGGGAGCCACGGCTTCCAATGGCAACAAGAACGAGACGCAGGCACTCCTTTTGAACATGGCGTTCCAGGTGGGATCGGAGCCGGATTCCATGACGTGAGTTCGACTCTTCCTCGTTTTCCCCTTCTTCCTTTTCCTCTTTGCGTGTGATACGCAACACCAATGTTGCCTTTCCCCCGGCCCCCAATTCATCCAAGAAGCGTAAGTAGACACCGTGCAAATCATGACTGACGCGTTTCCCCTCTAGATTGGCCATTGCGCATAACGCACTTTCCGCAGAAAAGTTGCAACAAGACTTCCGCGAATGGGCGCAGAAGAAGTACCGAGCGGCGTGGAGCAAGCTCGACAAAGTGGGCAGGCGGTCGGATACAGACGGGAGGTGTCGGATTCAGATCCAAAGAGTCATAAAGACGTGATACACACAAATCATGCACATATAGCCAGCCGGTTGTGTATATACCGATAAAGAATCGGTGGCGGCACAGAACGTGGATGAATACAAAATGGGTCTAGGGGACAATTTTTTTCCATTGTGTACGTGTTTGCGTCCCACCGCGAAAGAAAAGGGTAAAAAATGAAAATTGTACAAGAAAGGATGAGAGCTCTTCATAAAAGCCCCCCCCCGTATTATCTATTTGAAGACGTCGGCTATAGAATCCTTATGGGCTTCCTTCGCCCCTGACCGGTCGAAGAAGTTGTGACGAATTAATTCAGGATGCTGATGAACAGTGGGATAGATACCCATCCCCTGCGCGCGTCGAACCATCTTTGCAATCTTGCGCTGGTTGACGGGCCGTAAGCCCGTTGCAGAAGAAGGAAGAATCTGGCCCGCCGCGTTGGTGAATTCCTGTAGCAAGGCAAAGTTCTATCCGGTCCCAAAAGACAAGTGATTAGCATTCATCCACAACTCCACATCTTTTCAAAACTTTCTTATTTCCCTTCCTTTTTATTCACAAGGTAATGACGCAGCAGGAAGGCCCTGTTTCTCTCACCTTGTACATATCCTTCGCTCGAATCTGCAACGCATCCATCACATCAGCCTTCCTCGACGCCCTCTTTCTCAATTTGCGCATCTCCACGCTACTCATGTCATGTGGGGCGTATACATCGCCGGCTTCCCACCGCCGAGGCATCTCCCGAAGGAATTCCCCCGACTGTTTGTTGTTGCGCAAGGTTTCCAAGTTTTGGATACTGGCGCGCAACAGGCTTTGACTGCTCTTGCTGATGAAGCTGGCTCCTTCGGAGGAACGAGATAACCCTCGAGGACGATACCGGGGGGAGTTACGCCGGCCATCGGCGTCTATGGAGAGGAGCTTGCTGTTGGAGGAGGGATCGTCGCGTGGAGGAGAAGAGTATTGGGCGGGTGCAATCGCGAGGGCGGGCGTGGACGACAAGGCGCGGGCGAGGGACGGCAACGATGGGAGCTGCGTGAATGGTAGTGATGATAATAATGGCGCGCGGAGGGCGCTCTGTAGTAGTCGGAGCGGCATGACGGCGGTTATGTGCTGCGTTGGCTCGAGGCGTGAGGCAATTGTCCACGGAGATAGAAACATGATTTTCCAACGTGGTCGAGAATCAGGATGTGAAGGAAGGTAGGAAGGAACTCAAAGAGTGGGTCGGTCAAGTCGGTGGTCTAGACCCACTTTAACTTTCTACCAGGTACCTACCTACTTTGCTTCCATGGCCTTTTCGATTGCTGCATCTCAAAGCGATTTTCGCGAAACCGACAACATCAGACTTGCTTGATCTGCTTTGTCTACACGATCTTTGCTAGCAAACACTCGCACACAAAATCCGACGGAATGGTGCGCAAACTCAAGTTTCACGAGCAAAAGCTCCTGCGCAAGACCGACTTCATCAGCTACAAATCCGATAATGACCATCGCGACAAGGCCGTCATCCGGCGATACATGATCCAGAAGCCGGAGGATTATCACAAGTACAACCGAATCTGCGGTGTATGTTTCGTCCCTGGTCTTGATTACATTCCGGCTTCATATCCTACCCACTGCCCTCTTCAAAAGACCACATTGAATAACTGCCGCGTGATACTAATTCCCAAAATAGTCCCTCCGACAACTCGCCCACCGCCTCTCCCTCCTCCCCCCAGACAACGCCACCCGACGCAAACACGAAGAACTCCTCCTTAACAAACTTTACGACATGGGCGTTCTCTCAAGCAAATCCAAGCTATCCGCCGTGGAAAACAGCGTAACAGTGAGCGCTTTTGCGCGGAGGCGACTCCCCGTCGTGATGACGCGGTTGCGCATGGCGGAGACGGTCCAGGCAGCGACAAAGATGATTGAGCAGGGCCATGTGCGTGTGGGGGTTGAGACGATTACGGATCCTGCCTATCTGGTTACGCGGTCGACGGAGGACTTTGTCACGTGGTCGGTGGGCAGCAAGATGAAGAGAAACATCATGAAGTATAGGGATCAGCTGGATGATTTTGAGTTGCTATAAAAAGGAACGAGGGGGAGAGAGAGGCCTATGTGGCATCAATGGACGGAGTCATGGAAAATAGGACAATGGGGGTATTGCATTTTTACGGTGTTATGTTTTTTGCATTTTTCTTTGGGAGGGAAAGAGAGGACACGGTCTTGTGGTTTCTCTGTGTAGTGTGTACTGTATTCAGGGTGTCGTCTAACTCCGCAGATGCACAACCGGCGATGGAGTTTGGATGCTGCTGGATACGGGTTCTTTACTGCAGGATTAGAGGATATGCAATAAGACAGTTGTCTTGTTGTATCCAGTACTGAGGCCCTGTCAGAGACTGCGTGATCATCAATAGCAACAAGGCGACGAGGCTTGGTCGACCGTATATGTTCGCAAGTGTTACATATATGCGCGTAAGACAAGCCATCCCCTTCTTCTTCTCATCGTCCCTAATGCCACTGTCTTCCCCTTCAGGCTGCAATTCTCTTGACTGTTCGTCTCAGACGCCATGACTCGATGCACAGATCCTGAGACTTCGCCCTGTCTTTCTCTCCTGGCGCACCTTGGCTCATGCCGTCTCAGCGAGAGCGCCCCTGTCAGGCCGACTCCCAGGGCCGACTCCCAGGCACGACTGGTGATCTCACATGCGAGCCGTTGGGTCGGTTGGCCCCTATCACTGGCGTTTCTGACGTGTCAGACGGACAAATACGAGCTACTGTAGGAGTTGGCACTATGACAGAGCTTGATGCCGCTGTAAACGAGATGCCTTGTCAACCCAGTGAGGAAGAGACGACTCCAGACGCTATACAGAGCAGTTAACAACACCCACAGTCTTGTGCTTTGTATTGTAGAGACCCTGGATGATGATCCTAATAGGGTACCTCACATCCAAAGATAGAGAAGTCAAAGAGAGACAACAAGAACGGACAAAAGCAGAAATTTTCCGATGCCAATAGAAAGAATCAGAGAGAGTGACGGATAGACAAGTAACGGACACCTTCCCAATGTTGACAGCGTGTTGTCAAAACCCAAGCATGGTACCTACATCAGGAAATAGAATGTCCAGAGAGAGTAAAAGGACGTTCAAAAGGAAGAAGTTCTCCACGACGCCTAAAGTTCATCGTCGTCATCATCATCAAGCGAGATAAATATCGAGTCTCTTTTCGATCCACCACTACCAGTCCACACCTTGGACCTCCGGCCCGGTGACTCGACTTTGAGCTCGGAGTCCGGCTCGCTATCACCCTCGTCAGTGGCAGTGGACTGTGAGTCCCCACGCCGCACTTCTTCCCTCCTGGCGCCGTCGGCTTCAGAGACCCCATTCGTCTTCTTCTTCTCATGACTCCTATCCGCTTTTTTACTCTTGACATTCCCAGCTGTAAAACGTGTCTCCGCCTCCGTCTTTCTTTCCAGGTTCTTCACGTCCGGCTTATCCCCCATCTTTTCAAGGGCATCCGCCCCCGTACTTGGGCTCCCCACCACGGCGCCCCCCCTCAGCGCCGCTTCTCGTCGCCGATAGAATGTGTCGAGGCAATTTTGCCTCGCCTCGCGCGACCAACTCTCCACGACTAGAGCAAACTCCGTAGCATTGACGAAGCCGAATTCGCGGGCCATGGAGCAGAACTGTCGGAGGCAGACGTCTTGCGGGGGCCGATACGTACTGTGCAGCATGGTGTCGTCGTCTCGGTCGTCCGCGAAGAGGGTATGCTGTCCTTCTGCATCTCCGTCTTTGTAAAGCCTATTTACGGCTTGGCGCGAGAGCTGTTCCTCTACCTTGGACGTTCCGATGACTTCCGAGTTGTCGTGTGTGTATTCGACTCCAACGGACGTCAAGATGGCTTGAATTGCGTCAGTTTTGGGAGCTGCACCGGGTCGCCTAGAGGCCGGGAGCTGCTTCTGCTGAGTCCCGGCTGTCAATATGTTGGCGAGTTGACTCATGCCACCGTCCTCACCTTCGGTCTCTTCCTTCTTGGCGATGCCCAACAATGCTTCGTCTTTGATGGCCTGTTCCATATCTACGTCTGCCAGGTGCACACCGGCCTTGGTCTCAGCAATGTTGGTCTTGTTCACAATGTCGTGCAGTAGTCCGAAGCTGCTGTCGCTGTGATATGCGAATATGTTGGACAAGCCAAAGATTTCTCCTTTTCTGTCTTCATCCTGCTGGACGCCTTTGAAGTATCGACGTTCAGAAGAGGCCGTGTAGCCGATATTTGCCTGCTGTTGCTTGTAGATTTGTCGCGCATAGACAATTTCCTCGACCGTACCTAGGGATATGAGTCGGAAAACCTCGACGTCTCGGGTTTGTCCGATACGATATGCGCGATCCTGGGCTTGCAAATCATACGAAGGATTCCAATGCGGATCCATGATGACCACTTTGTTGGCGGACGTAATGTTGAGGCCTACACCGCCAGCCTTTGTCGAGACAAGAAAGACGAACTGCGAGGGGTCTGTATTGAAGTTGTCGACGACGTCTTGCCTTTCTTCGTAGGACAGCGATCCATCGAGATAGCTCACGTTGTAACTCGTGCTGCTGAATTGGTGCTGGAGGATGCGCAGGAGCCGAACGCTGTGTGAAAATACGAGCACTTTATCGCCATTTTGATGCCAGAATCTGAGCAGTTTCCTTAAGACTTTCCATTTACCACAGAACTCTGGATTGACCAGGCTTGTGATCTGGTCTCGTTGTTCATACATGGGCTTCCACGAGTGCGGCATACACATCTGCAATATGCGCAGCTCCTTTGCGTGTTTTTCGTCCAAGTCTACCGTAGACGGCGTGAGAAGAGCGAGATGGTTGGCAATCTTTTGTAGTACCAGCACGCTCGGAAAAACCAGTGCGGGCCATGGCGTTCCGTCAGGAAGCGTTTTGCGACAGCACCAGCCTTGCTTACTGCCATGCTCGCATATTTCAGCGACGTCCAACAGTAGCTGAACCTGCTCGCTGGCGAGAAAAGTCTTATACGCGTCGCGCTGCATATCCGATAGCGGGCAGAAGACCACTCGATCTGTCTTCTTGGGCAGCTGATGGGCGATCAAGGTCTTCATTCGTCGAAGAAAATAGCGCGGTAAAAGATTCTGAACGAGCTTCTGCGCAGTTTGTCTGGCTAAGCTCAATTGCGCAATAGTAGCGTCGTGAGATTGTCCGACGGCAAGGGGTTTACTGATTGTGGCCGACCATTCGGCCTTGGTCCCGAAATGGCCCGGATTGGTCCAGTCAAGCAACGTCCACAGCTCTTCGTACTTGTTCTGGATCGCTGTACCGGTCAGGCCAATACGACAGAGAGCATTGACTTCTGTCAGCGCTTTGGTGGTCTCAGAGAAGCTATCCTTGAGCCGGTGACACTCGTCGGCAACGACGGCATCCCATACCACCATGTTGATACCGCTCCGGTTGTTCTTGTATGTGTCGTACGTCGTCATCATGATCTCCAAGAGACCTGCGCGTGCGGTACCCAAAACATCATCCTTATTTGCGCCGTGATAAATGTCAACGTGCCACCAACCCCACCTGTTCAACTCGTTCCTCCAGTTCATGATGAGAGAGCCTGGGCAGATGATCAAAATCCTTGGATACCAGCGACCGGGGATGTATCTCACTTCCCTCATGCGTTTATCGTCCCGCTCATCACCCGTCTTCCCAAACGCAGCGGTCAAGAAAGCCGCAACCTGAACCGTCTTGCCGAGGCCCATATCATCACCAAGAATACCGCCCTCTTGGTAGACAAACTTGCGGTGCAGGAACTGAACCCCTGCGATTTGGTAATCGCGCAAATACTGCGCAATTGAAGCTGGTATCATCCCAGCCGATTGAGGTAGTTCAATATCCTTGTATGGTCTCGATGGTTTGATGCCGCTGCTGAGGTCGAACTCGGGCTTCTCTTTCAAGGAATCTAGTCCTCGTGACCCATGATCAAGCCTGATTCCGGTGTAATCAGGCGGGAGCATCAGAGCCGCCTCTCGAAGACGCTGCTTCTGCGCCTCAAAATTTCTACGCCTCTCTTGCAAATACTCCGGTATACTCGACAGGTCGATCCCATCTGGCGGGCCAGCATTCTCAGCGGGTTTTGTCTTCTTGTTCTTGGCTGGGGTTGCTGACTTGCGCTTTGCCCGTTTCTTTTTGGGCTTCACAGGCAATTCGTCTCCATCGTCGGTCCAGTATACCTTTTCCACGACATCATCGACGTCATGCTTTCGCTTTTTCGAGTCCTCTTCAGATCTTCCAGCAGGGCGGCCATCTTCTTCAGATAACGTGCGTTTTGCCTCGACGAGATCGCATAGTTGCGCATTCTCGGGTTTCATGTTATCAATCAAGCCATGACATTCGCGCGATTGATTAGACCGTTTGGAGCAACAAAATGCGGGGTGGCGCGCGTCAAAGGTGAATGAACTGGATTGTGGAAACACGAGAGCACGTGACAAATATTGCCTCTTTCGAGGAGATGTCCAATTCAATCCACCTCGATTCCTCATCTTTTCTTCTGGTGGACATCGTTCCCAAACACCCATGTAAAGAGCAAAAGTGGCACAGATTGAGATGATTATCAGGTTGCGTAAGTCTCTTGCACGTGATGCTCGGCCTGAATAGCTATGGCATACGTACCGGCATTATAAGATTCTTTCTCTCATTTGAGCTCAAATACATATCTAGCAGACATGATGAGCCCAACGGTCGAGGACCGTTTGTAATCCGCATTATTATTAGAATACACACTCCACGGCTAAATCACACCAGGAAGCGGAAGCCATGGCCCACAGCTTCTCTTGGAGCCGCCCCCACGGCACCCCCCACGCTCTCGCTTCGATCCAGTTTCTTGTTCAGCCTCACCAGCATTGTTCTTAGCACAAGCGCACCAAGAATTGCGAGCGCTGTCTCGGAACAATTATGAATCCAGGCGCCTGTGTACCGGGGCCCTGACGATTTTTGGTACAGATAGCTCGTATAAATGGAGTCCACACTAGAGCGGTTGTGAAGCCGCTGTATATACCAGGAATCTGTCCAATATGATTGCTCAGCAAGTTGCGATATTGTACTGTACTACACTTGAGGACTGTGGGTTAGTCGGAGGACAGGGAGTGATGTAGCGGTCTCACCATGAACATGACAGCGGCGTAGCGTGCCCCTGTATTAGTCGTGGAAGCCGAAACTATAAACGTGGCCATGGCCAGGCACAATGGAATCGTGACATGGTAGAATCTCTCACCCGTCCTATCTGCGTGCCATGCAGTCGCAAACATGGTTATCAAACCAAGGACATACGGAGGCACTGTCAAAACAAATGTCATGATGTTAGAGTATCCGAGGGTGGCGACCACAGTCGGAACGAAGTTGGTGACGGATGCAGCAGACATGCTGCCAATCAGAAGAACCAGCTGTAAAATCCTGTTTACTATATGGAATCTTTATACATATCACGATCTCGCGTGGACGGCTTCCGTTACTCACCAATGCCCAGGTCTTCACATCCTCTAACGCGAGCCTGAAACCAAGCCAGAGGGTCTGCTCCTTCGAGTTGACCCAGTCATCTTCTTCCAGGCGCCACGCAGCAAGCGCAATTTCTTCTGTATTCAGCCAGTTTGTCGTCCGTGGGAAGTTTGGCAAGACGCGGAGAGCCACAATCGCAACAGCGACAGTGGTGACCCCTTTGATGATGAACAGCCAGCGCCAGGCGCGCAGACCCCAACTTCCGTCCATGTTGCTGGTAATGGCCGCTGCGATGAGACCTGAGAAGGCTCCTGCGACGAGAGCCCTTGCGAAGAGACATGTCGTGCGCACGCCAAGCTCCTTGTGAGTGTACCAGCAGCTGAGGTAGTAAAGACAACCAGACTTGCCGGATCTTAATTCTGAAACGAAAGCTTTCGGCTTGCCTAATTGAAGACTCGAGAGTCGGGACTTACAAAGAAAGCGGCCTCGATAAATCCCAGAAAAAATCTGCAGACTCATAATTCCTGAAACGAGTGACAAGCGGTGGCTGTAGAAACGACGCCCCAGACAGCCATCTGGTACAAGCGTGAATTAGCCGAGTTCTCTTTCTTCCGAGCCAGTCAGTCCTGCATGCCACTTACGCAAGTGGAGAGATACTTCCCCAGCCTCCCGATTGTGTTCAGGAACATGTTGGACGGGACTTGCATCAAGAGGTAACTAGACAGTTATATCATTGGCATACTGCTAACGAGGATTGTCATGTTAACTATGAAGCTTGTCCTAACCCAACGAAGAGAATGCTGACTGCCGTCTAAGCACCTTCAAGTCAGCCCAAAAAACCTCGGACGTGTGTACAGTCCACGACTCACTGAGAACTGGGTTCCCCTCGAGTTGAGGAGGTCGAGGTCCTATTCCAGTCCGGCAAATCGAGCCGACGCGATGTTGTTCCTACAAATTGTTCGCCAGAATGTGAATGAGTATATAAACAATGTCTATGGGTACCTGTCGATGTAGTTTAATTGTACATGGTGATGATGATGGGCAAAACATGAAGGTCAATCTTGCACAGCAGCTTCTTTTCGTGAAGCTGTCGCTCCTCAACCGAATGGCCGGAGGAGGCTGAAGGCTCCGAGGGGAGTCTTTTGCAGGCTGTTCGGCCGAGTCGGTCGACTGGAACGCTTCAGCAGAGTCCTCAACCGCTACCGCTCTTGACAAAGCGTTGTCATCTGGGGTCGCCATTATGATAGTGACTGGTGTGAAGACGCAGCACATGTCAGTGATGTCACACAGCACGTTGCAGGCGTGAAATTGACGAACTTGGAGCAAGACTGCGGGAATTAGAACTATGTACGAAGTTTTCGGAATCCAGGCTAGACGGGCAGAAGCCTTATAGGTGATGATAAGGGGAGAGACTTGGCGCAGGCGGTGTGTGATTGACGACCGACTGGTTGCATGACAGACTGGGTGATGACTCGACGTTCGCGTGAGTGCCAAGTGCCAAGTGGCATTGCATAAGTCTTCGTGGAACAACGTATGAATCAACTTGAAGGACTCTAGGCGCAGCAAGTAGGGTCGCACTGAGAAGTCGGCATCTGGTGGAACAAGGGTGCTTGATGCCTTCTGTCGTTTATGTTGCCCGATGCCGAGCAGGGAAAAAAGCCATTACAATTTACAGCAAAGCATCAGGATTGGAGCTCTGAGCAGTATTGTGTTCAGTTGTGTACCCCAGGCATGAAACTCATGCCAATGAAATACGGGCTCGTCTTTATGACACCTGTCCCTCCGGCCATGAAGATTCCCGATGACATCTGTCAGGTCGAGTTGTGCGGCATGATCGTGATGTCACCCCGCACAAATAGAATGTGTATGTCCGTCGACTCGTCCTCGCATTGTAATTATGCGGGGTAACGTTATCGGCCGCAAACTTCAGAGGCGTCGTGGATTCGGCCTTTGTGCCGACATCTGGCGGGGCTTCTGCGTTTGCGCAAGAGTTGGGAAGAGATAAGAGGTACGTGTGCAGGTGTAGGTAGGCAAAACTTGCACGAGATCCGCCCTAAGCACTGCTATGCATTGGAGATAGGTAGCTCGGCGACCAGATGAAATCGGACTAGACGTATCATGTACTCCATCTCGTGAATGCGGTGGCTGTTGTTGATGGCGTTGTAGTTGTGCGGCGTCTGTGGGTGGGGAACTTAGGTATCTAGGTACCTTAGGTAGTTACCCTATTATATTAGGTAGGTACGTACCTTAGTTATCTACGGAATACCTAACATACCTTAGGTACGGAGTACTGCGCAACCAGATGGCAGAAGTCAGACGCAACCTGACTGGTTGCAGTCTTGGACTTCTTGGCCGATGCACAGAAGTGGGTCCGCCCTACGACTTCTTCCTGGTCTGTCACTTGACCATGCATGGCCAACGTTGTTACCTGCGTTGGCCCGGCGGGATGCCACATTGGAAATGAAGGGTTCATTCGCAGGGGTATGCCAGGCACCGCATCTTCCCATCGGCAAAGGTCACCAACTTTCCGACTCAGGAATCGCATCTTTTCTCACGGGTCAGCCTCCTTGACATTGACAGCAGGGGCGCGTTCTCGGGCACAGTATAGAACGACGATGCGATGCCATCCCCATCCGGCCGAAGAAAAACTGCCAGGAAGCTCCCTTGGTGCTTTCTGTCCAGCATCGCGGCTTTCCATCTCGGGTTGACGAGAAAACTTCAGCTTAGCATAGCAATTGCTGTTCTGACCGGCAATGCAGCCCTTGTCGTCGCAGCATATACGCCTCCGCCAGGCAACACTCCGTCAAACTTGTGAATCGTGAATTCGTGATGCCCCCCAGGGTCCGCGAGCCCGCACGACGTGGGCGTTTGGTGGCTGGCTTGCTCTGACTGGGGTAGCAAGCCACATGATATCCGGCCACAAGGAGAGCTTTTGGTGAATAAAAAAGTCTCTAGCGAACGGCGAACGCAAGGATGTTCGGATAGGTATTACATATCTCTTACATCCCCACTCCCAGTTACAGCATAAGCCACCAACCTCGCACCGACGCGATACTTTGTAGACTTTCGTTCTCTCGATCGAATGCCCGGTCAGACCAACATGACAAGGCTGGCCTTTGTTGGCCCGCTTTCCATTACCTGGCCCCGTGTACGGATGACGCTTCGCACTGACGAGCTAATGACATCCCAACACCAACACGCGGTAATTAGTATTGCGTCTCCAAGTTTTGCCTTTGGCCGTTAGACAAGCCACCGTCTTGCGACAACCGTGGAAGGCGAAAATAACATTGACTTGGCCCAAGCTCTTCGACAACACGATAAGCTCTTCGACAACACGATGACGATCACCATCTTGGTCTTTCAAAGAAAAAAAGCACACAGGCCGAGTTCTCTTGCATGTCTTTCCCTTGCTTTGATAGTATTGTAGCAAGTCCCATCCACTTTCCAAGGTTCGACGGCCACCTCCAAGGTTGGCTGACTGGAATCCCCTATGTTGGCACAAGTCCTCACACAGAAATGCAGGCATGAGAAAAACAAAAAAAACGACAGAAAGGGAGCCATTTACTTTCAGAAGTCGCCGTCGAGAGCGAATGCGAAGCGAAGTAAGGTGAACTGATCATGCAAGAAAGCCAATATCTGCTTGAATCTATCATAGAGTATGGGGTAGGAGTACTCACCCTCCTCTGTCGACTGCTTTGTCGGTATCTTCAAGTGGGCTGGCATTGGGACGGAGACGACATCTTATCCATCGTTATGGTGGGTTTGTGGACGGTATGTAGTGTCCAATTTCCAGATCGAGTGATTCCAGCATCTTGCCCCCCCCCCTCCTGTATGCTAATCTTTCTCTCTATTTTGGCCTTTTTCCAATATCATAGGGAGCGCTATCGCAAGCCTACATCACAAGTGAGTCCAAGTCGATGCCTTTCCCTCTTCGTCTGAATGCGAATGCGTTTTCTGACGCGAAGAGATCTTCGGCGGCAGCGAATCTGGGCACGATTTCGAACATGACGGATGAATTGGCCCTTACGCTCACCACCGAAGAGCAGGAATCGATCATCAAAGGAAGCAAGTTGCTCCTCGTCGGATGGTGTATCTATATCACCACGATATGGACATTGAAGGCGTGCATGTTGTTTCTCTATGGCCGACTTACGTGAGGATTACACGATCTTCTTTTTCACTCTTCAAAGAAAAAAGATTGAACACATGATGAAACGGAAGTACGAACATAAATAGGGCATTGGATTACTGATGCGCTTCGTAGTTTGGATCTCAAACAGAGAGGACTGGTCAATATAGCCGCCATACTCTGCGGAATTAGCTATGTCGCCGCTATTCTGGCCACCTTGACGCATTGTACGCCATTGGAAAAGAAATGGCAGGTGTATCCATATCCAGGAGGTGAGAACTCTGGCAAAGGAAACTTTCCGGAAAGGATAAGGGATGAGTGCTAACCGTTCATAAGATGCATGTGCTGCATACGTGCCCAACTTTTATGTCCTTACCGTGATGAACGTCAGGTGAGGATGCAAAGAGGCTTCTCTCGGGAACGTGGGAGGAATCTTACTTTGTCGCTAACGCGTTTCTTTTTTTTTTTTTTGAATAGTACTGATCTGTTTATCGCATACATTCCATTACCATTGCTCTGGAAATCGCGCATGTCGTGGCAAAAGTGAGTCTTGCTGGCCCTTCACCTAGCTGATGCAGGTCGAGGGGAATGAAAAGAGCGAGAAAGGGCGGGAGAAAGAAATAAAGAAGGGAAAGATTAACATACAAATGGTCGATTCTAGAAAAACGATATGCACCCTCTGGCTGTGCACAGGTATCTGTATGATCATCACCGCCCTATTGCGATGCATTTTAGGTCTCCAGCGGGTTCACTACATCAATTACACGGCCATCTGGGCGATACGAGAAGTAGTGCGTAACAAGTTTTGCTTCCTCTCCCTACAATCATATGCAAAAAGGCGCCAGAGTCTTCTAGGAAGGACAAACGAAAGAGAATGTCCGGCTGTATCGACGCTGACAAGAAGTCATGGGTTACACATAGTTCATCGGCATACTTGCCACCAATTTCCCCATTCTGGGACCCGGCGTCACCCGCGCAGCGAGACGCCTCGGCGTGTTAGTCTCCAGAGTGAGCTCCAATTCCGGACGAGGCGGTGCGCACAGAGACAGGTCAGGGCCCCATGCACCAGAAAGAGGAGGGCATAGACTTTCCATCATGGAGAGAAGAACAAAGCACGAACGGATACGGAGTGGCATGATGGAATGGACGACGTTTGACGGGGGGAGTAATGAGCCGATTGTTAGGGATGAGCAGGAAATACCGTTTGCATCGAGCGCGAAGACGGGGCATGATGTCTCCAGTCCGATGCATGTGTGAGGAAGAAGGGCGGCGGGCTTGAGCTTAATGTGCTTTTGCGGGCTGATGGCTTGGGAGTGAATTGGAAGACCAACGCCATGTGATTATGGATTTGATGTTGGACCAGTGCAACATCCATGAAACGTCACGAGATGGGTATGTAGCATGTATACCCCTTTTTTATGTTATGTGCAAGCGCAAGCCTAAATCTACAACACTTTGAGCCGGGATGGGTCATGACTACATATCTAGTCGTTGCAAGGAAGTCTTGTGTGCACAGAGAGATCATGCAGTCAGCTAATTCACGCCGCGTGGACTTGAGGCTGAACAGATCCGGAAATGCAATGAAAGTATACAGGGCCGCTCGGAATGTCTCTCGTGGGCATGATACGTCCACCATTGACGAGGTATATCGAGGAAACATGATCGGGAGTATTAAGCAGGATGTTGAGGCACTATTTGGTCTTTTATCCTACAGTTGGCATCAAAATCCAAGGACAAGAACACATAGATAACGACAGTACCCATCATGTATGAGGGACAATGTCATACCAGGGCCATAGTGAATTTCCGATATATAGTGTGGAGTAGTTCTGCGCGCATGACATACCACGTAGATTGGGGACAAGGGGAAGGTTTGGTGTTTACAGAATGCATTGGAAGTATGCAGCGCCACCTGTATGTAGGTCAACTATGTACCACTTGGTGATGCAGATATCTATCCAACATCATGTGTACTGCTAGTCATGCGGTATGACACAGCTATGTGTTACTCGGTGCTATTAGCTCGGGTGCTACAGATATGCAGCCGTCACCTATGTACAACCTGTTGACGACACCCTCACAGCTTACAAGCCGACATCTAAGTCAGGCCACTCACATCTGTCTATATACCGGACAACAGACCAACACAATAGACATAGAGAAGATACCAACAAAAAAAGAAAGTGAACTGGCTAAAGCGCAAAAACAAAAAAAAGAGAAAAATAATACAATAGCCGCGCTGCTGTCTTGCTTTAATACACGCCTGCCCGATTCACACATGTCCGTCAAGCACAGCCTTGGCAATCATCGGCCAGCCTAGCACGACTGAGATGCCAGGAAGCCACCTGTGGAAGATCTAGTCAGCTCTGCTACAGCCATATATGCGCGCAACACATTTCAAAAAGCAAAAAAAGAAAGGGGGAAGGGAAGCTCAAGGGAAGACCCCGAAAGACAAAGGGAAAAGACGAGGGATATATGCCTGAAGAAGAAACACGTACAAGGCAGCTTGCTTAGCCACGCGCTTTGCCTCACCAGCGGCCCATCCCGCACCCGCCGACTTTTGAAACGGCTTTTGAGCGGCGGTGGTAAGGTGCGAGAAGGTGCGTCGTGCTACAGTGCGAGCGATGAAGGGGTTCATTATGGTGGTGGAGGAACGAGATTTTGAGTAACGCAGTTGAGTTGAGGTTTAGGTTTAGGTATGTAAGAGGTATGGTACCCGGAGTGGAGATGTGGTCTCACTAATCTGATGCAGAGCTGAGAGGAGATTGTGTCTTTTGATGGTGACAGTGAAAAGATGTCTTGAAAGTTGATGGAGAGTGATGACATTATGTGACACCAGCATGTAGCACGACGCTGCGTGTCTTATATAGTCGGCCATGTTTGGCGTTCTTGACAATAAGAATGGTGCAGCGTGGTCAGGAGCGGGCACAAGAGAGTAAACGCTATGGGATGCCATTGTTGCAAAGGCGCCGGATGGCCGGGAAAAACAGTCGCGGTGGGAAGATGGTGACGGATGCGGCGTGGGATGTCACACCACCAGATATCATGTGAATGGCGGCAAAATCGACGTGGTGCCACGAACTGGCCACCATCGTCCCGATTCGGGGGTTGGATGCGGGTCCTGCCGGCGACGGAATGTTACTTGCTAAAATGGGGCGCCGGATGGACGGGTCACTGCCTACTTTTTCCGAAGTATCGAACCACGCGGCGCTGCTAGGTACGAATAAGCGAGGCAAGGCATTGGCTCGACACGGCGAGGAAGAACATGGAAAATGAAGAGGCTTTTACGGAGTATGTAGGCACTTCCAATGTTTTATTACCGGCGGGCGTCAAAGGGAAGGATGCGACTTGCAAAGTTGCAGGAATGCGAGAGCCTCGTGGACCGTGGTGTGACGGGCTTAACGCGGAGATGCCCAGATGCTGACGCACGCGGCACTCGTCATCCCTGTGATTCCCCGCACATGTCGGGCGGGATTCGGGACTTCGCATCCCGCACCTCGCAATACACAACGCAATCCATCGTTGCACAACGGCGCTAGAGTAGTAAACGAGACTCCCGCATCGAATCGGACCAGTGCCAAGATTCAGGTTATATTTTCCTTCAATTCCTACCGAGATGACCCTCCTCGTGCAAAACATCAAGCCGCGCATCATCCTTGGGCTCATGACCTTTGGGCCCAAGGAGGAAGATGGCGCACGCATCACCAGCATCGACACCTTCAACAAGATTCTCGACCTGCTCCAGTCCAGAGGCTATAATGAGGTCGATACGGCTCGCGTATACGGTGGCGGCAAGCAAGAGGCTTTTACGAAAGAGACCGGATGGCGCGAGAGAGGTCTCACGCTGGCCACAAAGGTGCATTACCCGGCTGAGCACGGCGACAATTCTGCCCAGAAGGTCGAGGAGTCAGTAGAGACAAGCCTGAAGGAGCTGGGCACCGACTGCGTGGACGTAAGTTGAGTATATTTCGCATGCTGTTTCTTTCCCATCCGCGTTCTCGTTCATGCTACTCGATGTATTCTGACTCTTGGCTGCCGTCCAGATCCTCTACCTCCACCGACCGGACCGCGGAACGCCCTTCCGCGAAACCCTCGAGGCCGTGAACAAGCTACACAAGGCTGGCAAGTTCGTGAACCTGGGCATCAGTAACTTCACGGCCTACGAAGTAGCCGAGGTCATGATGCTGTGCGAGTACAATAACTGGGTGCGACCCACCGTCTATCAGGGCATGTACAACTGCATCACTCGCAACATCGAGTCCGAGCTCTTCCCGGCCTGCCGCCGCTACGGGCTCGACATTGTCGTGTATAATCCGCTCGCCGGCGGACTCTTCTCGGGCAAGGTCAAGTCAAAAGATATGGTGCCTGAGAGCGGGCGCTTCTCGGATGTGTCCTCAACGCAGGGCGCCAACTACCGCAAGAGATACTTCCGCCAGAGCACCTTTGAAGCCATGCAGATTGTCGAGACCGCCGTGGAGGCGCATGGCCTGACCATGATTGAGACGGCGCTGCGGTGGATGACGCACCATTCCAAACTGAACGTTCTCAAAGGCAACGACGGCATCTTGATCGGCGTGTCGAGCGCAGAGCAGCTGGGGAGCAATCTGGATTATCTGGAGAAGGGCCCGCTACCGGAGGAGGTGGTGAAGGCGCTGGACGAAGCGTGGCGTGTCTCCAAGGCGGACTGTACGGATTACTGGCATGGCGAGCTGGAATACGGGTATGATCCGCGCAAGACGCTGTTTGGAGTCGGTGGCTAGTAGCATGTGCAGCATCGTAGAATGTCGCAATAGAGCAGAATGCACGATGGATGGCCTTGATGCGAGTGAGTGAGGCCGTAGAATTTGGTGTGAACAGTCTGCAGGATCGAGGTGGTATTTTGCGGAGAAAAGCGGGTTTGTGTCGACACATCTGCCTGCCCATTGGTTTCCTTTGGAGACGGAGACCCTCCTTCGACATGCCATCCTTTCGCCAATCCCCCCCTTGATGCAAACAAAGCCTTCTCCGCGCACTGCTACGCAACCTGTCGAATCCCGTCTATTTCCTGCTCCTTGGCCTTCCTCGCAGGAAAAGACGCGGTCCCTGAACACCGCTCTCGCGGGAACGACGGACGCATTGGGCCGTTGTCGCCAATGGCCACAGAAGCCTCGTCTTTCCCCGGGGCCAGCGACGCCAACCACAAGGGATCTGACACGCTTACGGAGTACATACGCCAATAGAAAGCCGAGGCGCGCCTTGCCGTCTCGTACTAGAGGAAACCTTGCCTTCTAGACTATATCAATACATGAAGAATATTCATCTATCTCGATTGAAACTCTCCGGAGTGCTTTGTTGACGAACCGCGAAAATGGGCTACGACCGGCGGCCAACCTTCCACCGCAACGGCCGCTCCGGCGTCCCTCTCCTATCGAAATCGGACCCGGAAGCCCAAGAGGAAGCCCAGACCGAAGCCGAGGCCGAAGCTGGCGCTCAACGATCCTCGCCCTCAAAGTCATCGTCTTCACGGCTCACACCATCGACGACCGATACCGATACCCCAAGCGACTTGTACCACTCGCCCATGGTGACAAGACACGCCTCGTTCAGCCGGCACTCGACGATGCACGCGCGCAACCCCCTCGCGGCCATGGAAGCAGCCAAGGCAGCAGCACACAAAAAGTACCTCTTCGCCGCCATGTTCCTATGCGCATCGCTCGTGGCGTTTTGTGTACAGACGGAGCTCTCAGCCTATATCCAACACGACCTCGGCTGGTCAAAAGCCTACTGCATGATGTGGCTCACACACTCCTCATGGATCGTCCTCTGGCCAGCCACCGTGCTGGTACTGCGGCTACAGAAACGCCATCAACCATGGCCGCAATTTCGGCGCAAGCACCTCCAGGTCGTGCTCTCGACGGCCACAATGATTGAGCTGCAGACTCTCCATGTGACGGCGCCGAGTGTGGGCCGCCGAGGCCGTCCCCTCATGTACCTTGCCCGGATGACCATCTACATCACTGCGGCTCTGACGGTGGCCGGCCTCAGCTGGTATATTGCCGTGAGTCTAACCTCGCCCTCGGATCTGACCGCCATTTACAACTGCAGTGCATTCTTCGCCTATGCGTTCTCGGTACCTATTCTGAAAGAGCCCCTCCGCACCGACAAGTCCATCTCTGTATTCATTGCTATTCTCGGTGTCCTCATCGTGGCGTATGGTGATACTGGAGTGACGGTCGATGCGGCTGGTGTTCCAGAGGCCCCCAACGCGGGATCCCGCTTTGCAGGAAACCTCATCATTGGGGTTGGCTCTGTCCTGTACGGCCTCTACGAGGTGCTCTACAAGCGCTATGCCTGTCCCCCGGAGGGGGTCTCTCCCGTCCGGGGCACCATCTTCGCCAATGTGTTTGGCTCCTGCATCGGCTTCTTTACCCTTACGGTGCTGTGGTTACCGCTGCCGTTCCTGCACTGGTTCAATATTGAACGGTTCGAGATTCCAAATGCGCATACCTGTGGTTTGATTCTCGTGGCTGTGCTTTCCAATGCCACGTTTAGTGGGTGCTTCCTCGTGCTCATCTCGCTGACATCTCCTGTGCTTTCCTCGGTGGCTGCTCTACTTACCATCTTTATTGTTGCGATTGCGGATTGGTTTCTCACGGGTCAGCCGTTGAGTCGGGCGGCTATACTGGGGGGATCTATGATTGTGGTGGCGTTTGCGGCATTGAGTTGGAGTACATATCGGGAGATGATGGAGCATGAGGCGCATAAACTGGCGGTGGACTTGACGGATGATGATGACGACGATGACAATGACGATGAGGAGGAGAGAGATGAGGAGGCTGGTAATCGGGGTTACCACTCTATCAGTGAGGGAGATGAGTGAACTGGCGAGAAGTTTATGAGCATATACATGCAGGGTCATGCTTCCCTTATGGGGAAGGGCCTGTGACTTAGGCAAAGCGATATTCGTCTGGGTCTGGGTGTCTGATCTTCTTTTTTCGGCATTTTTCTCATTTCTTGTTTTCTCGCCTTCTTTCTTTCACTTTTTGAGCGATCTACCCAGGAAAGAGGGCCATGCTCCTCGTCCAGCGGGGCGAACCATAGATGATTTTTCGAGCCATAGATAAGACGAGACGGGACGGAACGAGAGTAAATGCATTGAGACGAAGCGCTCTAGCGTCTTTCCATGAGCATATATCATGGTCAGGTTTATACAACTCCATACTTTGCATGTGCAGAAGGGGCGGGCTTACTGGTTCACGTACCCTTTTCGAAGGGAGTGGTAATTTAGCAGGGACTGCGACGCATGGCACGAACTTTGATGCTTGACTAGACATACTTGTATATGGGTCCCGGTCGATGCATCCTGAACTTACCCGTGAACATGAGCCGATCAGTAGACCAAGTAGCCTAGTGATTTGTACGGGCCAGGCTGTTGACACACGCTTCAACCACGGAAAGCAAAATCGCGTTCCTGGTCTTGCTCGGCGTGCTCATCGTCCGCTGCTGTGGCCTCTGGCTCCTCAACACGTCCGTAGTAGTCATCGGGGTGCTCTGGATGATGCTGCTGACAGTGGTCTTCACGAACCATCTACAGTGTGGATTGTCGAACGCCCGATCGGCACTGGAAAGAACATGTCATCACCAGAGGTGACCAGATTCACGACTGTGGGACTGTATGTCAAGTACCTTAAACGACCAGAGGAACTGTCGGACACGTCTTACTTTGAGTCCGCCCAGACCATCTATTGGGATTCCCTCAATCCACAAGTGTGTACTGTTATATCAGGCCTTGAGCGAAGCCACGCAGTCTCAACCACTTCCCGATCTATCAGAACGCAGATGGTACTCGAGAAGACTACGCGAGGGTCAAGCTGACGCTGCACCACCCCCACCCACACATTTTGACCAGGTGAAGCAAGTTGATGGGTTTCAATTTGATTCGTACGCGGAGGCTTATCAACATGAATTCAAAAAAAGACTTGTCCGGCAGTTCCGTTCCAGTGCTGATCGGGCGTTCGACAATCCACACTGTAGACGGTTCGTGAAGACCACTGTCAGCAGCAGTTGGTCGAGGAGTATGTGCATAACCTCCTGGGTAGTGGGTACTGGTAACTGCTATCGCGTTCTGCAACCATGATTCTCATGGAACTTGTTGGAGGGAAAGAGAGTGAAAGAAAGAAAGAGGGAGAGAGAGGGAAAGTGGAAGTGAAGGAAATGCTGCCTTTGTCTTCTCTTGTCCTACCGAGAACCTTTGACAACAATGTCGTTGAACATATCTTTCTTCTTCTCGGCCTTGCTCCCATACTTGACGATATAGTTTATCACTGCTCCAGCTTAGATACACGGCGAAATGCCCGTATTCGCCAACCAGCCGAGAATCAACGCAAGGGTTGTAGTGATTCATTATCGGACCGTTCCTTGAGCCGTCGTACACATCGGATGACTCGTTCCAGTCATAGATGAGCATAGGATCCAGGTGCAATGCTTTGGGGAAGTGAAACCGGCAACCCTTGTCTCCAAGTAGTACATTCACGCGCTGTGATGCCTTCGACATACGGCACATCTGCATCATCTGGTGAGAAGACTGGCGGCAGTGTGGTACGGATCCACACTACTATGGATCCTTCACACATGTGTATAGACCGCTCTCCTGTCACACACACTCTTCTCTTCCTTCTTTTCCTCTCATGGCTCGACAGAGATAGATTCTATTGAGTGCCTGTTTGAACTCCCATTCACAGCCATTTCGTGACACAGTGTAGACTGGGTGCTGGCGTCAGCCCAAAGAAGGGAAGGCTCCGGATGAGAGTCGTGTGAGGAGAGGTGATAGTCCGATCAAGACTTCCTCCCATTGGAGTTGAGTTGAAAGCCATGTCAGTGTAATGAGATGCTGATTCTGGTAAGTGTTGATGGCTATCTGTTGACGTTACGCTCTCCGGCGAAGGACGTCAAGAGTCTTGACGTGGAGGCAAGGGTATCAAGGTCTTAAGAAACACACACAACACTTGGGTACAAGTTGCGACCACAAGTTGCGACCACGAATGGATGCGGTCCGGCGTCTGTAAGAAGTATATTAAAATAATCTAATTGTGGTGCACGTCATCCCAAAGAATCACAACACCGGCAGTCGCGAGCTTGTCTTTACAAGCCACACTCTCCCGCAGCCAACGGCGTAACCACTGCATCTACGACACCAAACTCCACCGAACGTCCATTCGTCAAGGCATCCATGGCTTTCTGACCAATGTTGAAGCCGACACCGACATGGTCGATGGCCAAGATTTTGACCTTGTTTTCACGGTACTTGAGCTCCCAGCACGTTCCGCAGCTGGGAGAGTTCCAGCCAGCGACGGAATCAGAGCCGCCAATGTTGGGGAAGTGAGGCAAGGAGCCTTGCGTGGGAAATCGAGGCAACAGGCCGTGTGATCCGTCTGAGCAGGAGACGTCTCGGAGAGAGCGGTCGGCTCGGTCGTATCCGGCGTCCCAGGAGACTGCAGAGCAAGGATAGAGAAGTCAGTACGCATCGCCCAATGGTAAGCTTTATCTTGTGGAAGGCTGGGCTGGCTGATTGGTATCAGGCCATGCTCACAGAGACGTACCGCGAACTGCTGAGGCCGAAACGGCCATAATGGTGGCGGTAAGAATGCTGGAGATTTGCATTTTGAGAGACTGGAGACTATCGGTGGAAATTGAAAATGAGGAAGGTGTTTGGAATTGTGATGACTTGATAAAACAATGACTAGTATGATGTTCTTAGTTGTGATGACTTGATACAATTATGAGCAGCATGAAGATGCGATTGACATGGAACACTGTGTTATTCTCCTCGTTTGGCAACAAGGTCCCAAGACAGGCCCTTTAATACCTTCCGAGTACATATCCCCATCCATCTGCAAGCTGCACACCACGCCCCCCTCTCCGCATCCAGTGCGACATCACAGTACGAGACTTCTCGTGTGGATAATAAACCCCTCCTCCTTTGCCGGACTGAGTCACAAGGCAGCCCTGAGAGGCTGAGAGAAAGCGCTGGGCAGAGACGATAAAGAAGCGGCAAAAATGAATCAGAAGCCCATATCTCGGCTATTCAAGGCATGACTCCCTGGCCGAGGAACGAACACTCAAAGCACCGCCATGAAGCCGGCCGGCAACATCGGTGACTAGGAGGGTTAGATCGGTACTCCGTATGGCATCGGAAGGATGTTTCCGCCATCGGGAGGCAGACAAGAAGACGTCTTTGTATTCCCCGGACCCACCCCCTTGCCCACCGAGCCATGAAGCCGATTGGGCCACGGAGCGGATTGAGGTGCTGTGGGGAACCGGAACATGCATGAGCCTTGAGGCCGTTGCGTCGATCCGACCTACCCTGCCTGCCGTTTGACCATGCATTGCAGGTTTGATGTGGCGGGGTTGGCAAAAGTATTGTACATAGGCGTACTCCATACATACCTAGGTATTGTGTTTCGTCCGTTTCTTTTTCGTATTCCCCCTCTTCTTGTTTATTTTGGCTATGCTGTTGCTGGGGCAGAGCAATGGCAGTGGCTGTACTCCGTACGGAGTAATACCTACATACCGGGTCAGATCAACGGGGACGGCTTGGCGAGGTAGGGCCTCGTATCGCACGCAGCCTGCAGGGGGTTGTGGCGTAGGAAGCTCATGTGGCCGCCATTTAGGTCTCATACGTATACTCTATACTCTACTCTGGAGTCTGTACTGTATTAGTACACTCCTCGGTTTGAGCATGATGGGCTGCTAGGAGGAATGTCTACAAATGACGCTGAGAAAAGATGAAGGAGAGCAGGAGAGAAAAAAAACAGAGACACAGTCCATAAACGGTGAAAAAAGGGGAGGAAACGAACAACGAATATTCACAAGTACCAAGTCATTCGTGGAGACCTCAGAAACACTCGGAAACTGTGCCAGATACATACAACAACTGGTGCATAGAGGGAAAAAACAAAAAAAGAGAGACACAGATGGAGGTGAAAGCAGAGGAAAACAATGGGAAAAAAAGAATAAAAGGCGATGAAATGCAACCCCTCTCTCCACATTACCTCATTGCCTGAATCAGCTCGCGCAAACAAGGTGATTTGAGTACGGAGTCCTCTCGAAAATCATGTACGGAGTACATACTATCCACAGTCCCATTTTCAGCTTGGCTCATGGCAGACATCATGGCAGCACATCGAACGATTCGCATATGTGTGCTACTCTCCGGAACTCGCGTCACACGATAGCGTAAGACGGCATTCTACGGCGCTGATGCCGAGCAACCGGGCACGAGGTCTAGCAAGACGAGCAACGCGAACCAGCTTGAAGAAAGCACTTTTCCTCGCGTTACGTTACGTTGCGTTGCGTTGCGTTGCGTTGCGTTGCGTTGCGTTGCGTTGCGTTGCGTTGCTTTGCGTGAGAAAGTGTATCGTCGTGACAATTCCTTTCGCGGATCCACGGGCATCGATGATCGCCGACTTCTGTGTTCATATTGTACGGCAGCCACGAGACGTGATTGGTTGGTGACCAGAACTGTAATGATATCCTATGAGTATGTACATTATTGATGAATGCACCACGTCCAGGAATTCTCTAGGGCAACTTCGCCACAGGCATCTATTTTACAACATTCATTTTTACAACATTCATTTTTCCAACATCCAGGTGTGCGTTTATTCGTGAGCGGTCGTAGAACCGACGTCGTCTATATGAGAAACTCATCCCCAGCGAAATGCCGCAGCACCACCCACCCCTCGTCAAACGACTTCTTGTCCATGCGCACAATGATGGCTGCATGACTGTGTCGGTTATTATGTATCCAGATTGGATATTTCCGCCATTGCAACGTGTCCAACGACCGAATCATTTCAAACTGATGCGGCGTCAGCGCAAGGGTTGGCTGAGTCGGCGCCGAGAGCCGCCGCTCCCGCTGCATCAAACGCCTGTCCTCGTCGTTCATGGCATCGGAACCACTTCCGTCCTCGTCCTCGTCCTCGGTCGCGAGATACTCCTGGTTTTGGGAGCTGTTGAGTGCCTCGTACGTGTTTTCGACTTCTTCACGGAGTTCCTTGATCAGCACGGGCACTCGGTACCCATCGAGACTGACGCCGGCTTCGCCTCGCTCGTACATCTTGATCCGTTGGGAAGATCGGATGTTTTGAACCACAGAATTGCAGAGATAGGCGAGAATGCCAATGGGGACAAATACGGCCACACTGATCATGAATGGAATTCGCTTGATCCACTTAACCACGGACCCGGTGATGGAGGAAAATGTGGCAGGTTCACGAACAATTGGCGATGAGAACTGGAAGGGACTTGTGGGATCCAATATGACTCCGCTGTGGCCCTTGAGGGGGTTGACCTTGACGGAATCCAGCTGCCGATACGGATCCGTCTTGCTAATAGACGTCGTGTAGTACACGGCGCTTGTATCATTGGTGATGTTGGTGTACAGCGTATGTCTCTTGAACTTGCGCAATCCCATCATGAAAATAGACTTGGGTTCCGCCAACACAGAAAGCAGCGGCCGCCCGGTATCACGGAACGCATCGATCGTGAAGAGCTGTCTTCCTGACATGGACAGTGTTCGAGCACCCATGGTATTCCAGACGTGGTTGTGCCAGCCCTTGAGTGGTGTACGGACCCCGAGATGGGGGGACGCAAACGTGGCGAAGTTCTATCAGCATAACACTTGCTTGTTAGAATCCTGTGCACGTAGAACTCGGAAAATGGGTAGGCATGCAGGCGGTGTAATGCGGGACTCGTGGTAGACGCGGAATGAGACATCACGTACCATGCACTCAAGCTCATCCAAAATGCCTTTGGCATATAGTAAGCCCACAGCATATCGAGAGACCAGACCGCCGAGGGAATAGCCAACGATGCTGATTTTGGTGATCTTGCCACCGCTCTCTTCTATGGCGCGCAATTCCTCCTCAATCTCGGAGCAGACGCGTTCGCCGCCGCGCTCGATGCCATCGTAGGTGAAGCTACCGATGTTGCGCTTTGCAAACAAAAGTCGCAGCTCATTGGGGGGATACAAGTCGCGCAGGCTCTTAGCCACGTTTCTCATGTGGTCGGGATGACCCCATAACTAGATTTCGCACGGAAGAAAACGATGTGAGAAGACCAAGTCGAATAATGCTGGAGTACCATGAAACGAAAGCATACAGGGAATGCCCGCAGGGGCAAGCGATGACGTTGACAAGCGGCAAGGAAATAACACTGTCATACAGACTCACCCCATGAACGAGCACACACAAGTGGTCAGCCTCAGGGGCACCTCCCTCATACTTGGGATAGATCGAAGGCGCCATGGCCAGAGTACGCAATTCTTGCCGGAAAATGGGCGGACTTGCGATGCAACGCTTGATGTAGGCCGTTGACGTTGACGTCGACGCCGAAGCCGACGGCCAGACACGTCGGGCCGGTCTAGTAGGAGCCCAGAGCGGGGACCAGAACACCATGCAAGGCAGTCCTTCGAGGGCCCAGCATTTCAAGGCGAAACAAAGTCAACAAGTTCTGGTGAACGGCCTGCCTCTCCGGCGCAGGTTGGCTGGCTCTGGTCAGTGGTCACTGGTGAAGAACGGAACGGACTTGAGGTGTTGTGTGCAGCGTCAGCGTGTGTGACGCGTCTAGGCGACCTGAGCAGGGGATTTGACAGTGCACGTGATGTGGAGCGCTAGGACACCGTAGTGAGTCGTGACTGACCGTACACGATCTACAACGACGTTGTCGGCCGACGACTTTGATTTCACCGTTCGGTCGATTAGCATCCTACACAGCAGAATGGACTACAGCCCGGCGCTCCCGAGTCCCAACAAGGCGAATGGCTTGAATGTGCGGTGCCAGCCATGCCCTCGACCCATTGACCATCTCTCGTATCTGACTTGCCAACAAGTGAAAATCGCAGCACTTGGACGCAACATGGCCGCGTAATGAGCAATTCGCCCATGTTCCTTTGCAGCCTCATGTCGGAGCTGTGAAACGGCCAACTCCGCTTGCCTTTTTAGTGAAACCCGACAAACGGCCGATTGACGAGAGCTGCGCCCAACTAAGCGTAAATATCGGCAATCGATCCCGAAACCTAGACAGAGATTGAGGAGGTATGCCGCGACTCGCGACTCGTTACATACCTATATAGCCAGCCGCGGAGCCGTAGTGAAACCCGAATATTGCCTGTCCGTAATAATTCCCTGTGTCCGATGCTTCGCACACCTACATAATTAAACCAGCATCAAAGCAGCAATGGTATCACTATCCGCCATCTCCTTCGCCATTGCCACCACCCTCTCTGGGTATTACGCGTCGGCCTGCCTCACACCCCCCAATCCCAATCCGAAATCCAGCCAGGTCTGGGGCAAGGACAGGATCGGCTTCGTCGGCCATCCAGCCGTCGTCCTTGCGGGCCGCCTCCTCGCCTTTGGCTTCTGTTTCCACCACGCCATAGTGGCCATTCTCATGGCCGGCAGGACAACATCTCAGCATGGCTATTTAAATCCCGACCTCTTTCGCTGGACGTGGATATCATCACTATGCTTCGCATCGATATTCGGGGGAGTGGCGCTACGACTATCTGCCTTTGGTGCTCTGGGTAGTCAATTTACCTTTAGCCTGGCAAAGCCCAATGAGCTGAACACGAAGGGCATCTACGCTTATATTCAACACCCGAGCTACACGGGCATAGTGCTCATTTTTGTTCCGCTTCAGCTGCTAATTGTTCGATGGGATGGATGGCTTGCCTATTGGATCCCACAGAGCGTTTCCAACAGACTGCACGGCTGGGGGCTCATTACTTGTGTTGTGTTGGTTTTGATGAGTTCGATATCATTGGGAGCACGAGTTTGCGATGAGGAAGCCATGCTGAAGGAGGTCTTTGGAGATAAATGGGTCGCCTGGAGCAGGAGAACCAAACGATTTATCCCAGGACTCATCTAGACTGTGTGGCGGACTAGCGGTGCTGGTACTGCTGGATGTTAAAAGCGAGAACGCATTAGAGGCATGAGAAACTTAAAGAGGCCACGCGGTTAAGACGATAATCTCACAGTTCGTAGTGTCCAAGCAATTACATGAAACAGCATCTATTGTGAATTTGTGGTGCCGTGAATCGCAATTCACTCATACTTCCTCCACATATCGAGATGCTCATCATCTGCGTTCGTGCATTCATCACAATGGGCCAATCAATGGCACATGTCACATGTGCAAGTTCTATGTGCAAATGTGTTGGCCCCGCTTTTGGACGTGCAGTGTGAGATGACCATAGAGACAGACTTCGTTGAACCTACGGTCATGACTTGGCCCTGACATCAGTCTCCGCTGATTCCTACGCTTCATACACAGACGGCCATCGAAGAAATCAAAGGGTGGACAATTTGGATCGGACACATCGAGAACAGCTTCAGGAGCCAAGTACCCTGCGAAACGAGGCAGCTTGAGCTTGGACGTCCCAGCACTCAACATGCTTGCTCCCGGAGCGCTTCATTCACCATCATGAGTTTGTCGCTCAAACATATCCCATGCCCCGCTGGCAACACGTGTACCGCTTTCCAGTGCATCTTTGGCCATACCAACGAGAGACCTCCAGAGGTCACGTTAACCCCACAAGACCAGAAGAGGTCCCGTGAGCGATCACCAGACGAGAGCGCACCAACAACTAAACGCGTCAAGGCGGATGAGCATGACGGGCCTTCACAGACTCAACATGTGTCGATATCAGAGCAAAGGAACAGCGTTCTAGATTCGCCGCCTTCGGCCCCATGGCCCATGTCACAACCTATGCGGCGGCACGTGGAAGCTACTGGCGTAAAGCCCAATGGCACCGCAGCCTCGCAGCAGCAGAAAAGCCCCCCTACTTCAAAGCCCGGAAACTCTCATATTAAATGTAACGGGAAAGTTGTTGGCAAGCCGAACGTCGGCACCGATGCGGCAAAGACGAAGAGGAAACCCGAGACATTGAATCCTCGCCTCTTGAAAAGCTCGCCCGCAAGCTACGATACTCGACTCAAGCTTCTTAAATTGCTGCACGCGGAATTCAGTCGACTGAATGGGGAGCTCAAGGCTCAAAAAAAGACGGACGACGATGCTGCTGTTGCCGCGGGCCTAGTCATGCCAGACCAAGGTGTCATTTTCAAGGCCCTGGATGAGGAGCAGACCGCTGCGCTTGAGAAGCCGGCCGTGTATGCAAACGTCATGAAGAACAAGGTCATGCAATACAGGAGAATGAAGCTGTCCCAGTGGAAAGACGAGCGCATCAAAGAGGCTCCAGGCTCTAAGGACTCGGCAGCCAACGGTGATAGCAATGCCATTAAAATCAATACCGGGCTAACGAGCTCACAAGAAGTCGTGCTACTCAAACGTCTCGTCACGGACATCGCAGGCCTTGCAGCCCACGGATATGTCTCCTCTGTTCCCTCAGAAGAGATGGTAGCCGCTGCACAAAGCGGGCTGGACGCAGCTAAGGGCTGGGAAAGGTGCGATCGCTGCCAGCAGCGCTTCCAGGTATTCCCAGGCCGCAGGGAAGAAGACGGGGCGCTGTCGTCTGGCGGCTCATGCAACTTCCACTGGGGAAAGGTGTACGTTCCGGTAAAAGCCCCCGGCGATGCCGCCAGAGCACCGAAACGCTATCTATGCTGTGGGCAAGAAGTCGGACAGTCGGCAGGCTGTTTCACGCACAATAACCACGTATTTAAAGCCGGAGATCCGAAGCGCTTAGCTGCGGTCCTGAACTTCGCTGCTACGCCTGAAAATGCAAGCGTGCCCCCGGATAGGGCCGTCTGCTTTGACTGCGAAATGGCCTACACTGTTCACGGCATGGAGCTCATACGCCTCACTGCCACCGCTTGGCCGACCCAGGAAATATTACTGGATGTTCTTGTCCAGCCAATTGGTGAGATTCTGGATCTCAATTCCCGGTACTCGGGTGTATGGCCCGACGACATGGCCAGGGCAGCAGAGTGGTCGCCCTCGCAAGAAGACCAGCACAGCCCTCCTAAGGTCCCCGCCAAGGATCAGGCGAGCATGGCCGCCAAAGCCAACCCTCTGAAAAAGGTATCGTCTCCTAAAATCGCGCGAGATTTGCTCTTCGCACTCCTGGCGCCGTCGACCCCATTAATCGGGCACGGGCTGGAGAATGATCTGAATGCCGTGCGCATAGTCCACCCTACCCTCATCGACACGGTGCTGTTGTATCCACACAGAGGGGGTTTGCCGTACCGCAACAGCCTGAAATTGCTCGCCGAAACGCATCTGAACAAGAAGATCCAGGTGGAGTCTGGACCACAGCTATCGGGGCATGACTCTGCTGAGGATGCGATAGCAGCAGGGGAGCTGGTGCGGTTGAAGATTGTGGATGAGTGGAAGACTATGCAGAGAGAAGGATGGAGGGTGGTGCGTGGTGAGATTTGGGCGCCGGGGAAGCCTGAAGGGCAAGATGGAACGCTCACAGAGACATCTATCGAGGCGCAAGAGACGTAGGCCCAAGTCTCGTTCATTGCCTCACAGGTTTGGATTGACAAAATCATGCATGGTTGGAGTTGACGGATATACAATATTACTCTTCTTCAAAGCATCGAGGGTGATATTACTTCGTTGTGGAGATTTTCCCTTTTGGGTCATTTCAAAAGCGTAGAATTACAGTACATAGTCGCTCGTATATATATATATATATCTCGCCAACCAAGTGAAGAGCGGCCTTGCCTTGGGGCTCTCATTTCCCCCAGGACCTCAAAGATACAACATCATCAGTGCCCCTACGTCCGCCCAATTGACAGCAAGTATTGTCCACCATTACCCGACTTTCCACTGGGCAGATACGCCACATTGGGGTTAGAAGACAACGTCGATGCAATCTCCCTACTCGCCTCGATCTTACGGATCTGAATCAGACCGTCGCCCGATTTGGCAATAGCCTTGCTGATAGTGTCGGCGCTCTCGGCTTCACCCTCGGCGCGAATAACGTTGGCTTGTCGCTCCTGCTCTGCCTTCTCGACGATGAATCGGGCTCGCTCGGCATCCTGCTGGGCAATCTGCTTCTGTTCAACAGCCTTGGTAAATTCGCGGCCGAAAGTCATGTGCGTGATGGAGACGTCCTCGAGGGCAATGTTGAACTCGGCGGCGCGGAGGGTGAGGTCATTCTGGATTCGTCGAGAAACGGCTTCACGCTGTGTAATCAGCTCTGCGGCATCGAACTGGGCGACGATGGCCTTCAGGACTTCATTTCCGATGGAAGGCAGGACTCTCTCATCGTAATCCACACCGAGGTTCTACACAAGGAGTTAGTCGAGGGGAGGGCGCTTCCTTCTGAGAATAATGTCGCTCTCTGCTGTGGAGGGAGTCGGCGACTATTCATACCTGGTAGATTTTGGGTAAAGCTTGGACATTTGGCCGATGTAGCACACGCAGCGTCAGGCTGACCATCTGCAAGTCTTTGCTTCCCGTCGTCGTGGCAATGTTCCTCGGCTTGGTTCGCACATCGAAGATGATGCTTTTCTGCAGCCATGGAATCAGGAAGTGTGTCCCCTCATTGATGACCTCCTCCTTAACACCTGAAATTCTGTCGAAGATGACAGCCCTTGATCCACCCTTCACGTCAAAGATGGACTGGCCGGCGAGGAACAAGCCAGCAGTGACAGGCACAGCCAGTTGGTACACGCGATTGAGAGCTTTTGCTGCGGCCGCCATGATGCAGAACACGCTCTGGTCTCGAGAAACAAAATCGAAGTGCGAGCGGTTTTGCTGTGGGAGGCGCGGCAATGGCCAAGAATATGAAGAGTCGGTGATGGTGTGTGGAAGAGGTAGTTGACAAATTCCTATCATAAGCTCTTTGAGTCTTGCCGCAGTCAAAACTTAGAAGCCAGAGCAGAAGGCCGGCCAAAGGCTGATGTTCGGGTTATGGTCACTGCGCTAAGCCTGTTCGGGTAACGCTCGGGGCGGTTTTCCAAGACTTTGACCCTCTAGTTCTAATCGCCTCCCGTAGTCACGACTTCACGATTCGTTCGCAACAGCGAAAAGGAATTTCACACTGAGCATATCCTTCGATTCCAGCCACGATGAGACCGACACAGGCTTTAAGAGGGGGTGAGCCCAACTGGAAGGTTGGCCAGTGAGTCTTTCCCGTCCTTATTCTCTTTTCCATCTGCCGTCGGCGCGGGGGACGAGGGTGCTTCGTCCGCCTGCGGCCTATTCTTCGCGACCGGGACGACACATTTCGCCGATTGACCTCCTCTTGCTTCAATGTGAACTAACTATTCTGTAGCTATATTGGTGACTGGGGAAACATGGGTGAGTGATAGACTTCTTTCCGGCGATTGACCACGATATTCCCATTTCGGCAACTTCGAAGAATGAGAGCGGGCATACCCTCGATCGAAGAAGACAACTCGCTGGGACTGGAGAAGGGACGGGTGGCCATATACTGGAATCAATGCGACTATTTTGGAAACGGCTGTCGATCGCTTTGCACAACGGGCAGCAGTAGGCGGCGTATTCTCACGACACGGCTACCGCGCCAACACGAGAGCACTCAAACACTGTCAAAGTACTGACACGACGACAACAGGTGGCTTCAAGCAAAAGGGCATTATCCATCATGGTATCTCTGCCAACCGACAGAACCCCATGGCCGGCGCTTTCCACGACGCAATCTTCAACACCTTCCGCCGCACCAAGAGCCAAATTCTCTACTGGCTTCCTCCTATGATTGTCGCATACGGCGTCTTGAACTGGGCTACCGAGCGGTAAGGGGATTATTTTCGATATAAAAATGAGTTTGAAAAATTGTCTAATCATTGAACCAGCAACCACTACCTCAACTCCAAGGCGGGCCGCGCTGAGTTTGGCGACGAGGAGGAGTAAAGGCCTCGGGGTAGGCAGGGGAGCAAGTCCATAATTGTTGGTGAAAAGAGACTGTACGTCATGCTGGATGCTGGGAAGAGAAATAGACGTTGTATAAGTCATTATGGTATGCGATAATCGCATGCTTTCAATTGAAGCCTTTTTCATTTGTTGCATCGAGAAGTGTGGCATGCGTGCACTCGTTGACGGCGGCATTGGCTTCCACTGCCACGACAATCGTTCTGCACACATCTCCATGAAACAGACACATATAAAAAAGAACTCATAAGCCAGAGGAGAAGCCCTTACAAGACGCCATGCGTCCATTCTCTTCGACGTTCACGAAAATGCTCGTCACCAACTGGCCTCAGTTCCCTCCAGTGACAAGTGGGTCACGTGCTTCACTCCGGCACCGGCACAACATACAACCGAACGCTGTAAGCGCGTCCCCACGCCAAGCCCATTCCAAAGTTTCAATGGGGCCGTGGTAAAAAAAATCAACGAGGTAGAATCTCCCGCTAGAGTGGACGAAGAACTTCTTGTAGAGCGCGCCAGTCGAGATCCGGACGATTTACAACAGTCTTTCGGCACAGCCCCGTCCTTTTCAACGCACATATTTCACCGGACGAATATTTTCATCGGAAAAAAAAGAAGAAGAAATAAGAACAGCTCCCAGATTTTCGTCCAATTGGTCTCTATCTTCACTTCAATTTGTCTTCAGCTCTGAAGACAAAAAGTATCCCACCGAGTTCCCTCACAAACCCATACCGAGCGGCTTTGCTCATCCTCTCACACGAAAATGGCGGCCGAAAGACCTGAGAAGAAGGAGAAGAAGGACAAGAAGCGAAGCGACGAAGGCGGCGTCTCCAAAAGCAAGAAGGACAAGAAAGAGAAGAAGGAGAAGAAGGAAAAACTAGCGGCTGTGCTGGACCAGAAGCTCCAGGAAGATGACGTCGCGCAGAGCAGCAAGGAAACCAAGACCAAGGCCGTCTCCCGTGACGCGGATCACGATTCGGACATGGAAGACGATGTCGCTGCTGCAGAGGCCCTGCCCCTAGAGAGAACAGTGGTGCCGTTTGCAGTGCCAGTCGCAGATGAGAAGGGTATGAAGAAGGTGTACAAGACGATTCGAAAGGGTATGTTAAATTCCCTCCACCCTTGTGCCCATTTTTCAAAGCCTTTACCGTCGCGTTGACGGGAGAAGTGCGCCTTGCCCTTCCTGGGGACCTTATTTGGTCGTACTTTTGGTACCGTCTTTTTGAGTGGGAGAAGAATGAAGACGAAAACCTGGAGCGGCGGCGCGCTCAAAAACACAAGTTGACAAATTACATCTTGGTTAACCACTCAAAATCAATAGCCGCCAAAAACGGCACCCTCAAGCGCGGTGTCAAAGAAGTCGTCAAAACCCTCCGCAAATCCCCCGCCTCCGCCCCCGGATACACCTCCTTTCCTGGCGTCGTCATCATCGCCGGCGACATCTCTCCCATGGACGTCATCTCCCACATCCCCGTTCTCTGCGAAGACCACAACGTGCCCTTCATCTTCGTCACCTCCCGCGCTGAGCTTGGCGCCGCAGCCAAGACTAAGCGCCCTACCAGCGTGGTCATGATTATGGAGAAGCCAGAGTCCAAGAAGAAGGCGGCTGGTGCTTCTGCCGCGGATGACGCCAAGGACAATGAGGATACTGAGTCCTTTGGGGATGCGTATGCTTCGCTGGTTAAGTTGGTGAACAAGGAGTATTCCAAGCAGTCGTTCTGGACAAAGGGGGAGTCCAAGGCCTGAGCGAAGGTGGAGGATGTGAGAAAGGGGCAGATAAGATGCCAGTATTGACTTGATTTTATCCTTGGCGACCTGGCTATTTTGTCATATCTGGGAGTTACTGCTAAAGGGGGTTCGTGCAGCCTTGCAAGCTGGTGCACAAGGATGCAACGCCTCACTCGCAGATGCTGAAGCTCAGTCTGGAAAATACTTGTGGGGAGGAGGCAAAAAAATGATGTTGCAGACACTGTGTTTTGATCTCGATGGATAAGTACCAGTGGCAGTAGGGCTAGGAGGGCCGATTTGGGTTACGAAGGCGTTCAGGTTCAATTCTGCATTATCAAGACGTATGCTTTGAAAGAAAAGGACAAGTTTCATTTATTTACGTTTTTTTGTTCCAAATCTGTTCCTTCGCTAAGGGAGCAATGATAGAACGACGCGTGTGATGCCTCCTGTCGACTGCTGGGTTGGATCTTGTCCGAGTGACTCCTAGTGGAATATTGGCTCCTTCGCTTGTTGTTTGCATTAAGTGCCATATATTTCACTAACAAGTTGGTTGTAGGTCCACTTGCATTTGTTCATCAAGACGTTGCAAAATTAAGAGGAATTGCTGTCTAAACTGCCGAAGTAGTGCAGCACCCAACTTGGATTAAAAAGGGGCAGATACCGTGCCGGATATCGATTCACGCAAACATGTCGCGTTGAAGCACTACGCGTGCTTTTATTCCTTATTATACACGTCCTACTAATTCCTTACTCAAAAGGATTGGTGCGAGTTCCCCACCAGGTCAAGAACACTGACAAGCCAATTGTCTCGATCAGCTTCGCGGCGATGCCAACTCCGACAGTATCGATAGGGCGCCTCTCAGTGAAGATTTGGCTGATAAACTATGGTACGAAAGAGCGTTAGCAAGGCTTTGGATAATGGAAAACAAGCGCCCTTAGAAAATGGCTCAAATGGTTGCTGAGGCCGCGTGTCTACGTCATCATCACAACATTTCGTGCCAACGCCATTTGAGCGCATGGACCATGGGATGTGACAAAATTATCGACTGATGCTGCGCCGTAACTCGCGAAAGAAATCAAAGCTGAAAGCGAAAAGGCAACAACACTTACACCGGGAGCAGCGGTAGCAGCAAAGATGAGACCACCCAGGTAAGCAGCACCCTTGTAGCTCAACGTGCCAGTGGCGTTAATCAAGGCGCCGACACCATAACTCTGCAGGGCGGATCCGACAAACGAGGTGCCCCAGGCGATAGCAGCACCGCTGGCCTCCTTGGACTTGATGAACTCCTCTTTGGTGTTGGCCTGCTTGGCGCGCTGGTAGGTCTGGCCGAAGACAGGACCCAAGATGGCCAGCTCAATACCGTGGTTGAAGAAGGTGCCGAGGGCGATGGCCGAAGGCTTCACGGGAGGGAGATCTAGCAGAAATGGACGTGTTAGATTGAAACTCTGTACCTATAGCTTCGCCCTCCAAACGCGTGCTTGCCCGACTCAACACGCGCAAGGTAGCTGCAAGGTAGTTCATGTTGAAGCGTGTCGCTCAGCGGCAAGCATTCCGTCCAAAGATGGACACAACATTGGAAAGGAACAGGAGACAGCTTACAGTGCAGAGACATGGTGACTTGAGAGCTATGAGTGAGAGAGCTGTACGGTTGTTTTGTACGTTGTGTGAGAGAAAGAGGAGCAATACAAGAAAGAGTTTCAAAGTTACAGTAGAAGCGAAGATCGAGGACACAAAGCGGCGACAGGCCTTCCTCAACGAATAGCTCCCCCGCTTGTTGCTTTTAAAGCATCAGCCATAACTTGGTCCTGCGGTTTCTTGGCTGTCCTACCAGGCGATGATGTCACCACTCTGCTTGTTTTGGGCTGTTGACGGAAAGAGGCGCTTTTGTTGCTGTATGCTCCCCACTTCGCTTCCTTTTCATTCTGCTTCTTTTGCTTTCGCTTTCAGTAAGATGAGGCCCCGCCCGTGCACCAATCTTTGCTTGTACTATTTCTCGTGGACTACCTAGGTACTTTTAAAGTTTTACGTATGATGACACGGGGCCCAAAACGACTGATCAGTGATGGCCTACTACCTACCTAGGCAGGGAGCTCCCTGCCTGCTGCGGCGATCCACCCCGATTCGGTTAACTTGACAGAGGTGGCTTGGGGCAGGCAAGGTCGGCTACACGCTCGCTGCATTTCCTCTTTAAAATTCCTGCACAGCATTGCTTGCTTCAGCATTTGAAGATGATTTACATGCCGAGGATATACGACTCCTACTCTGTTCAGTGTTGAGGCCATGATGGATCTTGAATCTTGATGCGACGACATCAGCTTAAGCTCAGCACCCCGGCTCGCCCCATCGCGATTCGCACCGCCCCATCTTTCCTCCCCCAGAATCTGTCGGAAACTTGAATCCGGAACCTAAGCTCCTATAATAATGGAGCAAACGCACGTTAATTATGCGGTGGCCAGCGGCTGTCATGCCATGCACCGCCACATGTAAACTACATATACATACGTACACGACTTATCCAGATCATGGTTAATTGGATCGCGTGCCGACTTTTGTTTGCCCTTGGGCGATTGGGCCATGTAGGTATCACGCAATTGAAATGATGTGGCGACACGCAAGGAACCCTCTTCAATATAACGTTACGTATGTACATACATATCGATATGGACAGTGAATGTGACAATGGCCCAGGAGTCAGGATCCAATAGGCTCTGTGGTTTCCTTTTCTGCGCGACTCATCATGTCACCTACGCCCCGAATGCTCGTCGAACTGCCATAGTTGGCAGCTGCTCCAGTCCTTTTAATGAAACAAAATGAAACAATACAGTCCACGGCCATGTACTGCCCCATTTATGCAATTACCGGCCCCAAAAACCCCCGGCTCTTGGAGCTTCGTTTTTCTTTGTACAAACCAACGGCGACAGGACCTTATTAGACAACTACAACTACAAATTTAACAAGAGTGACATCTTGTATCATGGGAAAAGAAATGAATGCAGCATCGACGAGTTTCGAGCTCCCTTGACGCTATTCACGCACCATGCTTAAGCTTCCTCCGCCTTGAATAGAGAAGTAAAATTTCAAACGCCAGTTAAGTCCCACCAAAATTTGCCGATTACTCACGCCATATGCTGTCCGTCTTCGCCGCCTCGAAGTGCCAAGAGCGCTCTCACGTCATGGACATACTGGAGACCTTCCAGCAGCGGCACCAGATGCATCAGGTCATTGTCAGTCGGGTCATTGATCCAGCCTTGGATAGGAATCGCATTATCTAGAAGCACGCCCAAAAAGTTAGACAATGAAGATCGATGAATTGACCAGGATGGTACGAGCCCGTAGGATGGGTTTGAAGACGGAGTTGAGACTTGATCTACTTGCCTTCGTGAAACAGGTAGCTCAGTGGACTATTATCCAGAATCATGACTTTACTTAAGTCTGGTTCCACCGAGCTCAGGTCTTTGATGTACGCGCCTTGACGGTACGTGCAGTGCTGGCGATAGTACCGGGCAGAGAAGTACTTGCGCTCAGCTTCCAACCAGTCGATCACCGGATCGGCGTATTCTTGTACCGATGCCGTAAAGATGACTAGATTGAACCACTTGCAGATCCTTCGCAGAAATTCATCACAATAGGGGCGCTTATTGACCCAGTACAGTATAGGATGCTGTGCAGCGCCTCCGGCGGCATTGCCCATGCCCAACGACGCGGTGTTTAACCGCACCTCGACCATGTGGCCGCTGCTGCGACCGCCGCCCTTGGACATGCTGTGAATCAGAGTTTCGTCCAGATCGAGAACCAGAGTCTTCTGGTGTTTGGCAGAGGCATCGAGTTTCAAGTAGGAGGGCTGTCGTCGAGGGATTAACGGGCGTGGCGGAGCGGGTGTCTTTGGATATTTCGTCAAGGCCGCCATCGGGGATGTAGGAGATTTAAGTTGTGCGGAAAGATCTTCATTACTGGTCTTCGATTGGGTTTCTGCGGATTTTGCTCGGCGGTGCTGCTTGCGCTGTCGCAAAGCATCATCATTGTGGACTTTAATTCGTATCGATCTTCTGGCTGAGCGCAATTCTTCTGCTGGGTTGAGTAAGTTTGATCTTTCGTGCCGACCGCTCGAGCTCTTCGAGTGTTCGCCTTCTGATTCCGAGGATTGACCGGAGGTGGATGAACTGGACAAGGAGGGAGGGCGCGGTGCGATACGGCGGTACCCAGAAGGCTGCGAGCTCGCTACCGGAGGTGCTGCGGATCGATTGCCATGGAGTCTGTAGCCATCCCGACTTCTCCCCTTGCGGACGCCAAAAAGTTTCCTCAGCTGTTTTAATGGTGCAAAGAGGCCTTGTTCATCGTAGAAGCATGCCATTAGGTGGATCGCGGGGGACGTAACAGTAGCAAGTACCCATCTGATCGAGCTGACGAGGTTGGACATCAACGTCCGTGGTATCGCGTGCCACCAGCTGCTCCGCTTATTGCCATGCTTGACGGAGGCAAGCAACGGCGTGTTCTCGCCAGCTGCATGACTGGTCTTTTCGTGGAGTTTCTTCTCGTCGTGCTCGTCGTGGCCGTTGTCGTCAAATCCCGGGAACGACTCGGCCTGACATTCGTATTTGCCCTCTGTTGTCGCATCACTAGACTTGTCGTCCGACATCAAGCCAACGTTGAGGCTGCCAAGGCTATTTGCCCGGGACGAATTCGGGCTCGGAGAGGGCGAGACGCGGGAGGTAATGATGTTGATCGAGTTCATCGTGGACACGGACGGCCAGCCATGAGGTAGCCAGGGCTGTCCGGAGAATAGAATTCGGCGGGCGGGTGTGGAAATAGACCAAGCAGCCGCCGAGTCGCGGGCGCGTCGCGACGGAAAGATACAGAAGCCGCCTGAGAGGGCGCCTCTTTCGATGTGGCAGGGTGATGTCAGCTCGAAGGGGGGGATGGGTGTTTAACCGTTTGGCTTGGGTTCAGACAAGCAATCACAGGGGGGCTTGTTCAGGCGTTTCGCATTGAGCTGGTTGACAGCAGCCGATGGCAAAATGACTAGCCTTAGGATGCGATTGCCATGCGTAGCCGCGGTTTAGGTTGTGGGACAAGGTCTGAGGTTGAGAGTTGAAAGACGGCAACGTCTGCCTTTCCTTTGGCAGAGCTGCTGAGAAGACGCTGCTGCCCCAAGCTGCTGTCCTGGAGCGGGTCATGATTCCGTTATAATGTTCTATGTATGCACAGTGGTGTATGTATCTAAGGTACTTGTCCGTCGTCGTGTGCCTCGTCCACTGGCCAAAAGTCTATTTATTCTTCACCGAACTCATTCCTCACATGTTACAAGGTATTACGTGTGACTTCCCTCTGTTTCGTCCCATTTGCGCGATAATCAAGAAATTTTAAGTAAGTCGCTCGGTCTCTCAAGACTCAAGAGTCAAGCTTCTTACTGTCCAGAGTCCGGCCCAACCCCTTGACGTGGTCGCCCCGCCTTGTCCCACAGTTGACCTCACAAAACACAAAACCGCCTAAGTCCGGGTCGTGCATCATCACAGTCATCCAAGATCCCAGCTTTCAAATTCCTCGTCGCGAAAAAAAAAAAAACCAGAGCCGTCTACATCACCACTCGGCCCAGCTAACAATACGCAACGGACTCATCTCTCTGATACAAGATGCCTTCCGCTACGGCGGCCCATGCGCCTGATCTGGAAAAATACCTAAAGTCCTTTCGAGGGCAGCCTTTGGAGGCAGCCGTCGAGAACCTCATTTCGTGAGTGTCCACCCATCGAAGCACAAGGACTCCAATGTGCCTTGCAAGTGGCAGCTGACGGCAGTTCATGAGGCCGCTCCGGACCACTGATCACTGACCCGTCGCTTCCAGACTTCTCAAGAGGCGGCAGATACGAGGATCCGAGCCGTGCGCCGTGGCCACGGCTCATATTCTTCTCCAAGTCGTTGCGCGCTCCAGGTGGCATGACGTGGATAGACTTATCGACAATGTCTCTCGAATGGGTCGTCGGTTGGTAGAGGCTCAGCCGAGAGAGCTCGTCATCGGTAACATCGTACGCCGAATCCTTGCCCTCATTCGCGATGAGGCAGTCGAAGACCGAAACGAAGCATCAAGCGAGACGCCGAGCGAAGCACCCATGACGCCTCCTCTTCTCTCAGATCCCACGAGCGTGTCGCACCGGCTTCCTTCGACGTACACAAAGCAGGGCTCGACTGGCAGCGACTTGTCCGAAACTGCTAACCCGCCTCCGCGACCAGGACCTTTGTCATCATATAGCTCTGTCAATGTGCCAAAGTCCTTGTTCCACCTCCTCTCCGTATCGTCGCCCTCGCTAGGCGATGGTACATGCTCACCACACCGCAACTCGGGTACCTCGACTCCAACGCGCCTTGCACACCAGACGAACAGCCATATTCATGCACTGAGATCAGAAGTCATTGATGGAATCGAAGAGATCAAGGACGAGATCAGCTCTGTGGATGACCAAATCGCCGCGCTTGCTGAGGTACAGATTCGACCAGGAGACCACATTGTTGTCCATCAGCCATCGACAACTGTAGAGCGATTTATCCTACGAGCGGCAGCCAAGCGCAAGTTTACCGTCCTGATCGTCACGGAAGCCACTCGTCAACAAAATGGCAGCGTTCAATATGCCAACTTCCGCAAAAAGCTCACGGCATCAGGAATTACGGTCATCAACGTTATGAACTCTGGCCTGATGGCCTATATGCCACAAGTCAGCAAAGTCATTCTTGGCGCCAGAGCGATCGTCGCCAACGGAGGTGCCGTCACTGATGCGGGCGCTTGCACTATTTCCAGAGCTGCACAGAAGCAGGGCACTGCAGTAGTGGTCTTGGCTGGAGTCTACAAACTCAGTCCGGTCAATCCCTTTGACGAGGATTCACTCATCGAGTGGGGCGATCCGTCGAGCTCTGTGAGCTTTTCTGACGGTAGTATTGTGAACGGCGTGGAGGTTCGGACTGCCGTAACGGAGCTGGTTCCTGCCCAGTTCATCGATACCTACATTACCAATCTGTACGAGACTTCTTTTTCTTTGTCATTTTCTGCCTTATGTTTGGCTTTTCCCCCTCCCCTTACTCTTCTTCCTCCTCCTTCTATTTCTTCGTCTTCGTCTTGTTCCTTATTTGGAAACTAACACCTTGTTTTTAGGGGAACCCACTCCCGGGAGCACTTGGCCAGCTTAATCTCGGACCACTACAAGCAAGAGGACGCTGATTTTCATCTTGGCGACCCCTCCAATTGATGATCGGTCTCAGCCCTTGGTCGAATGCAGGCAAAGATGCTGGAGGTATGTCTGACGCAACGAGACCTATTTACATACACAAACTCGGCATCGGAAAAAGGTTACAAGTCATGCTTATACCACGTAGCAAAGGAACGACGAGAAGAATTGTGCTGCGCGACGCTGAGCCCAACGGTGCAAGTTGCTGGGAAGTCCCGGCGGCCTCGTCAAACGGGCAGCATATGCTGTTATTTGATCGCGGCCATAGAAGGCCCTTGGATGGCGCATTTCAATCGGCAAACCAGCTGGAGAATGCGTTCATTCCACTAGCGGCCCACGAATCACATTGCTCAGCCGAAGATGACTGTGATACACCCATACATATAGTTACCACGTCTTGATTGGTCAACGGATCGCCTCGGGACAAACGCGGTGGCTGCAGCGGCCACACATGTTGGTCAGGCGATCACGATTCACGTTGTTGGGCCCGTCGAGGCAGCACAGTGGCCATAGACTCACAGGGCTGTGTAGTTAGTTTCCTCTCGTTTCGGATTGCTTTTATTTAGTTGACAGTTGAGTGCTCATGCTGGTCCTTGGTAGCTTAATAAGATATCACGTCGCTGTTCTCCTCCGGTTACCCCTCTTCTCACGTTCTACAATTCCCCGTCTTCTCACGTTTGCGGGTTTCCCTCTTCTTACATTTCTCTTTCCTCTCTTGTCATATTCCCAAGACGCTTTCACTGCACCTCCACTACCTAATTTGCACGTATTTCCAGCGATAGGACACAGCATCCTACTCATCCTCTGTTGCTCTTGACAAGGACACACCAACGTGCTGGAGATAGGCAGCCATGAGACGAACACAAAATACCCTCCACCAGGCCGACGGCGCCCCGCCCCCGCCTTACTCAGAATCAAACACCTACACCAGTTCACCACGTACTGGCCTTGCCCCTCTCGATGATGCGGCATCATGCGTCTCCTTCTCCTCCTCCTCTGGCACCGGGGACCATGTCATCTACACGCCTCCCATGACGCCGTGCACGTCGTCAAGCGCACACCATTGCCACAACTCCCCTCAGCAAGATCCGATGCTGCGCGCGCAGTACAGCGCGACACGATACTTTAATTCAAGACGTGTCCCCGCTACTGCGGACATCAGCCTGCAGAGAGATGCCTTCATTGTCGGGCTCCATGTCCAGGACTCTTCTGTCCCGGGCCACTTTTCGTACCAAGACGACTTGGCAGCCAGAGATGTAACTCGTCAGGATTGGGCCACTTTTATGAACTTCCTGCTGTCCGGTCATGCTACGGAGGGAACGGAGGGCATTTGGGAGAGAGAACTCATATCGGAGGAGACGAGCGAGCATGGAGCTGCTGCTGGTTCTATGAGTAGTTGGTCTCGGGCGGAGCCGCAGCTTAACACTATGCATGAGGAACATCCAGTGGTTGCGGCTGCGGCGAGGAAGAGGGCCAGAAGAGAAACTGTACAGCAGTGGAACGACGAGTTTTTTGGTCCAAGGGGTATCCATCTTGTGTTGGAACAGGATCCTGGACCACATATGCAGCAGGAAGTCGAGGCGTGTACGACGGGCTTGGAAGGGTTATCCTTTGATGATCATCATAGTGTCATCTTGCCACCTGAGGGCAGCAAAGGTACTTCCACAGAGGACCACAAGGGGGCTTCGATGGGGCAAGACCAAGCAGGACAGGAAGATGACAAAGTTGGGAGTCCTGGCCGTCAGACTAGTGGCCCTAACTCTGAAAACAAGGCAATCAGCCAGGATACTTTTGGCGACCCTCCTGCTTGCTTGGGATCTCTTTCGTGGTCCGTGGATGGCAACTCGGGATGGTGTCGTTCTGATCGTGGAGAAGACTTGTACTCCGCAAACAATACCCCGCATGGCCATCCTGGACCTGGTATCTTTGATCACCGCGAGCGAGGTTCGCATGAGCCTCCTCACTATGAAAGTCGCCCTCCCGCCCACGCCCACGAAGAGACAAGGGGGCGTCCCCGTCATTCACGCCACGACGAAAAACAACCACGTGCTCTGCCCACATCCTCGACTGCTTCATCCGTAACATCCAGCTATTCTGCATCTTCCTCCGTCGGCTCTCTTCCGGACTATAACGACATCCAAGAGCACCAGCTGCCCCTCTACGCAGCGCGACTGCAAGACTGGGCATCTCACCCTGAGCAGATACGCACCAAGCGCGACATCGAGGCGCTCAAGGCAGAACTCAAGTCCCTGAAGACGACACCCGGGACCACGCCATTCAACCAGGGGCCTCCTGTAAATAAAAGGGCCCTCAAGGGCCAGATCAAAGCCCTACAAACGCAGTGGAGAGATATTGAGAAAACACAGAGGCAGTCCCACAAGGCGCACAAGCGTGAGCGACGACAACGCCGGCGAGCCGAGAAGCAAGAACGGCGGCAGAATGCGAAAGAGGTGCGCAGGGCGTATAAGGATTTGAGAAAGAGAAGAATCGGTCGAGGAGGTCCCGGTCCCTTTGGTGGAATGCCTGCTCCTCCCGTGCCTGTTGACCCTCAGATTATATCCGCGATGGCGATGGCAACGGCTACGAGCGCATCTTCTGCACGTTTTTCACAGAGCTACGCGTCTAGACGAGGTCCTGGAAGACACTCGCAGCGCAGCTCCTATTTCGTGGGGCCACAGGGAATGTATGGCGAGAATATTCCGATGGGAATTCCTGGGATTCCGCGGCCGCAACGACCTCTTGGACCGTTTGAAGCGTTTGGAGCTCAAGGATTTCCGGGGCTTCCTAGATTCGCAGGACAAGGGCACCCTATGCACCCTTCGTGCCCTTCGCACCCCATGCAGTGGTTTCCCCTTGCGCACCCTACGCATCCTATACATCCTATACACCCTATGCATCCATGGGGCCCACGAAACTACGACCAGGGCGAGCACCCCTTCCTCGCAAGAGGACCAGTGCCGTTCATGGACGCCACCAGAGGGAGTGGCCGTCCGCACAACGACGTACCTGGTGCATGGCCCAACGACGATATCCCCCAAGCAACGGGTATTTCTGGCCCTGCTCCTACCTCTGCTCTTGGGCCAGTCCCAGGTCCAGACTCCGCCGCGAAATACAGGGTCGTGTCGAGTTTCGAAGACCAGGTGAGAAAAATGACGTCTCGTTTAGCGTCTCTGGAGGACGGTGCGGAAAAGGCATCCCTGCAGAAGACGACGGACGAGCTGGTACGTATGACGGATAGGCTGCGGAGGGAGGCCGATGAGATGTATGCGAGAGACTTGGCTTGTGCGGGATAGGAGTCAGGACTGAGGGTGTGGGAGGATAGTCGCTGGACGTCTACTCCGTATGGGCGTCATCATGACAGCATCTATCGATGTCCTCCGCAGGAGAAAGCATGATGGAGTCATGTATTCGGTGACAAGGTTCGTGAGGAACAGGTGATGATAGTGTCTGTGGGTACTGACACAAGTCTGGATTTTTCAGTGTAGTTCAAGTGACGGCACAGCATGTACGGCTTCAATGTGTGAAGAGACCGAGTGAAACGAAATCAAAGTGCGTGACGCGTTATCAAGAAAGTCCCTGTCTCTTGCTCAATATGTTGTACATCACCGAGTCAATGACACAGCGTGTCTGATGTCAATATTGAGACACCGAGTAAGAACACGGGCACATGTTCGCCAATGCCATCTCCCACGAAAATTGCAACCTCTATTTATGCAAAAGACGAAAGCGAGGAACCATAGTTTTCTCAACTTCATCGCCGTGGGATTCAATCTAAAACTGCAGCGGGCCAACACCGAGTACAGCTTCGTCTCTGCCCAGGACGACTTCCAATGATATTGTCACCTCGACGGTCGCTTTGGTGCACATGGTTGCTTCGCGTTCTCATTGTGATACGGAAAACACATCATGAGGCCCCGAGTACCGTCTATCCGAGAAAGGTCATCCTTTCTATCCATCTCATGCACCGAGCGCACCCAACTTTTGTTTGTACCCAAAGAATGGCAGGACATTTTGTCTTAACTCCCCATACTCCAAGTCTAAATCCATCATCACCTTGCCATTCCTTGTTGCCAAGAAGACGTGATCGGAAAGGCCAGAAAAGAATCAAAACGAAAAAGTAAAGGAACCTGAACAGAGAAAGAGAGTCTTCTTCCCCCTACTTCTTCGTCGCGTCCTTCTCAACCAGGGCACCCACGCCCAAGTTCCGCCCCACGGCCACCTTGATCTTCTTCCCCTCAGCCGGATCCCTGCCCACTTCACCCACCGCGTCACCCTCATAGACGGCCTCCTCCTGAGATGCCTCCTCCAGCTCAGCCTGATCGAGCTGCACCTTTATGCCAGATAGATCCAGGCGCATGCAGAAGGCGTCCTCACCGTCGGCGTAGTACTTTGCTTCCGTCTTTTCATTTGCAAACTTGAGTGTATCTTCGTAGAGATGTCGAGCCGCCGTGTTAGAGACGCGCACGTGGAGGGAAACGTATTTCGCGTTGTACGACTCGACCATGGCGAGTTCTGGGCGCGCGTGTGTCAGTGGCAGCATAATTATGTGGAGGAGCGCCCAAGGCAGAAAAACAACGTAATATCAAGAGACAGGACGTTCGTAGCAGGCATAAAAGAGGATCGAGAAGCAAAAAATGAAGCAACATCGTTTTCTGAGGAACCAAAGAGTGTCCCGGACCGCAAATGTTCCTCCTGCCTCTTCAAAGACGCCCTCGCGAAAAAGGGAACAACACAGCACGACAAAAGCGCAAAACCCAAAGGTCAAGCAGCAGCAGAAGAATTGACTCACGGCTCTGCCTCATTAACTTCTCTGCGATTCCCAATCGCCGATGTGTCCTCATCACACTCAAGCTCGTCACATGTCCATGCGGGATTCCATCCGCTGGGTCCTCCTCCATCTTGGCGAGCACGTAGCCCACAATCTTGGGGTAATCGTAGGGCCCCTTGCGCGGCCGCGATACATCCACGGCGACATAGCTCAGCTGTGGCCATGAGAGGGCATGGTAGAGGTAGTATTTCAGGAAGTAGTTTTCGGGGAGGTTCTCGAGGTTGGCGTGCTGGATGAGGGGGAGGTCTTCGATGGTAAGGACGCGGATGTCCATGGTTGGAGAGGAGGGGGATCAGCACCGGGAATGCGGGATGGCAGTGTTGGTTGCGGTTTTGCTTTTGCTGTCGTGCGGTGGTGTGGCGGTTTCGCGGGATGGGATTTTGGTGTTGAAGGGAAGCTTCTGCGAAATGTGCCCCTCCCCTCTGCTCGACGGCCGGGCTGTGGGGTGGATTCGAAGTTACGGAGTAATGTATGTACATACATACCTCCTAACCTCCTAGATGCCTCTTGTAACGCTATACAGGTATGTATCTCCGTACATCAAAGGCGTTTTTCTACCGAGTATGAATGCAACAACTGAATGGGGTCATTGATCTTCGTATTTAGTTGAGCCACTTTTACTCCTCTGTCCAACACGCCATGTACTTTTTGATCGTATTGCGGCCCTCGAACGATCAACCCATAGTCGCCTGACCGACGACTGCGAACCGAGTCAGCGTCTGAACTTGAAAGGACTGCTGAACCACATGAAGAAGGTCGCAAATTTTCACCGAGTATGTCGTTGAAGGTGTCGTGGGCGGCAACTCGACACAGGTTGCAGACACCGGCAGAGGCTACGTACTCGATCTCAACCTCGAAGAGAGGCCAACAAAGCCGTCAAGGATGCCCTCCGTCACTCCTCCATGGCGCTTCTTCAGCCGGCACACCGTGAGGCAACTGTTAGGTGTTCGTCGGTCACCTTTCGATGGCGGACTGCGAATCTGCAGATATTGTCGGAGCCTTTCATGGACCTTCAAAAGAGCACCCGACTCGATCCTGGTGGCAGTTCTTGGGTTGCAACCGCCTTCAGGGCGGAAGCGACTCTGGACAGATGCGCCTTCAATGTCATAACACAAAGAATCCTTGTCCAGTCCACGCAGAATTAGGAAATATTTCCCAGATTCTACGCATAGTTGCCCAACGAATGGGGGCTGTCGGCCGTGAGTCAAACAAAGTACACGGGTCAAAGAACGATACATGCACTCCCGCAAGATCTTTTGCGGGTACGCTCTGTGGCTGAGACAAATAGTGCGGCGTGGGCGGTCTCGAACAATTTCCAAGCCCTGGTAAGGAGAGATGGGAGGCCTTAAAAGCTACTCTTACCAAGGCATGAAAATCGTTCACGGTTCGAGACCACCCAAACCGTACTATCCGTCTCTACCAGAGAGCGTAGACGCAAGATATCTTGGGCGAGTGTATGGTTCCTAACTACACTTCAAGAACTAGCGCTCGAGGGAGATACCAGTCACCGCGGGAGTGCACAGGCGTCCCCCATCTCGATCATTCTGTTCCTGCCTATATGACGCCGCTCCACAATGTATAATGTATTTGAGCGAAGTTTCGGATATCATCACGTTGGATTTCGAAAACGCGAACATCAATGCTTACGAATCACAGTGAAAGAGACACGAAATCAAGGCAGGTCTGTGTGGATGATCTGCCAAAAGTGGTCCGGGAAATGTCCATCACAGTCCAATCCTGAAAGCACGACGCACATCAGATGCTGTTGACTCGAAGCCGCAACCAGTCGATTCCGTGACACTGTCATCCATCCGCACGAGTCGCAAAGATGTCTTGCCTTTATTTCATCAAGTACACTGTATGTCAAAGTACGTCGCTTCCAAGGCTCTCAAAGTCGCACACACACCCCTTGCGCCATGCCATACGTGATGCGCCCTACAAATGGCATCCATCTACCTAATCTGCCCGTCACCACCCCGAAGCATGGTGCTCGCCCCCCAAGATTCACCTCTGCTCTCTCTTCTTGAGCTCATTTCCATCCTCCCATGCTGCCACTTGTAGTGCTATTGTCTGGCCACCCTTAGGCAGCACCCGAATACAGAGAGTGATTTTAACTTCGGACTCCCAAGTCCACCCTCTACTGGTCCGTGGGCTTCTTCAGCCGAATGACAAGATCCTTAAAGAAATCATCCTTTGTACGCGGCCCCCTCAGCGGTGTCTCCTTGACTCCATTCTCCGCAACCTTGGGAGCGGAATCCACGGTAGCCCCCTTCTCAGCAGAACCTCCCTCGGCCGGTGAGATCTCAGTGGCCTTCTCAACAGAACCTGCTTCAGCTGGTGAGGTCTCGGCAGCGGTGGCAGCAGCGCCATTCTCAGCAGAACCCGTCTCAGCCGGTGCGGCCCCAGCAGCAGTGGCAGCAGCAGCCTCAGCAGCCTTTTTAGCCTTTTTAGCCTTCTTCTTCTCCTTCTCCTCCTGCTTCTTCTTCTTGGCAGCCTCTTCCGCAGCGCGAGACTCGGCGCTACCGCCAAACTGCGCCTTCCATTCCGTCACCTTCTTGTCGTCAATGCGGGTAAACAGATAGGCGGCCTTGCCGATCTTGTGGCCGCTCTTGAGAACTTCGGGGGTCCATACGTCGGGAATGTGGGCGAGCGATGTGTTCAACTGCTTGCAGATGGACTCGGACGTGGAGGGCATGTACGGTGAGGCAAGAGACGCGAGCAAATGGCAGAGGTTGAGGGCGAGACCAATGACGGTGTTGGTCCGCTCAGGATGCTCAACTAGGTTGGCGTTGTCCAGCCTGTACTGTAGTAAGGCGTTACCCTCGGTGCTGATCTCCATGAGTTTCCTCACACCGGCGCGAATGTGCACTTTTTCCAACTCGTCCACGTATTCGGCCAGGAGGGTATTGACGCGGGCAATCCAGGCGGGAAAGTCAAAGGTGTCATCGGTGTAAGAGGCCGAGAAGTCAGGCACGGTGCTGTGGCATTTGGCGTTGACGAATTTGACGATTCGGTTGACAAAGTTGCCAAAGTTGGCCAGCAATTCACTGTTGTTGGAGAGAACAAAAGCCTGCCATTCGAACTGGGTGTCCGCCGTCTCGGGCCGGTTCGACAGGAGGTAGTACCTCCAGACCGACGGGGAAATACCAATGTCCCTGACTTGGTTGCCAAAGACGCCGACGCCTCGTGACTTGGAGAACTTTCCGTTCTCGTAGTTGAGATATTCTGTTGTCGACAGGTGGTTCAGCATGGTCCACTTCTCGCCGGTTCCAATTTCCGAACCGGGGAAAATGACAGTGTGGAAGGGAACATTGTCCTTGCCCATGAACTGATAGAGCGAGACGTCCTCCGGGTTCTTCCACCATTTCTCCCACTCGTCCGTGTAGTTGGCAGTGATGGAAGGGTAGCCTATGCAGGCGTCGAACCACACGTAGATGACCTTTTTCTCGTAGCCAGGCAGCGGAATGGGGACTCCCCACTTGAGATCACGGGTGATGCTCCGACCTTCGAGTCCCTTGGTCAGCCATGACTTGGTGATGGCTGTGCCGTTTGCGGGCCAGCCGTACTTCTTGTGCGCATCCTCGAACCACTCCTCGATGGAGGGCTGAAGCTCGTTAAGCTTCAAGAAGATATGCTTGGTATCGCGCGGTACAGGTTGCGCGCCGTCCACTTTGCACCGGGGCTTGATCAGCTCAAACGGATCCAATAGACCGCCACACTTGTCACACTGATCTCCTCTCGCATCGTCATAGCCGCATTTCGGGCATGTCCCCTCGACGAATCGGTCCGCCAGGTAGCCGTCGTGTTTCTCGCAATAGGGCTGGGTTGTTGTGCGTTCCTCGAGAAGACCATTCTTGTGCAGTTTCAAAAAGATGTCCTGGACAATCTCCGTCTGCTTTTCCGTCGTGGTCCGTCCAAAGTAGTCGAAGCCAATCTCGAACCAATCGTAGACCTCCTTGTGTTTCTTGTGGAACTCGTCGCAGAGCTGCTGAGGCGTCTGACCCGTCTCGAGCGCCTTGGTCTCGGTCGCGGTTCCGTACTCGTCTGTTCCGCAAATATAGAGTGTAGGACGGTTGCGAAGCTTGCTGAAACGCGAGAAGACATCGGCGCTGAGCACGCTGCCGACCACGTTTCCCAAATGGGGCACGTTATTGACGTAGGGCAGTGCAGAGGTGATGAGGATGTTCTTCTTGCCCTTGACGGGAAGGATGGGGGTTTCGACCGGCATCACAAAGAGGGGTTCTGCACGCGAGTTGGGATTCTTGCGTGGTTTGGTCTTGCCTGGTAAGAAGAGTTTGGGTTGGATCTGCGGGGCGAGAGGAAGAGATGACGAAGGCAGTCAACGAGACTGACTCATCCGCGATTTCTGAATTCTGCAGGTAGCGCCATCTGCGCAGTGCACGGAAGGGGTCGTGACCGTCGTATTGCATCCAGTTACAAGTCTGCAGCTCACAAGCGCAGGCAAGTCAATATCGTTATTTTATCGTCGCAAGGCTGCAGATAGAGCACCACTCGGCTGCATCTTTTGTTCCCCTTTTTCTTTCCGCATTACACGGCTCATCATGACGTCTGCTTAAGAAACATCCCACTACCTATCGGTTGCTGAAGCCTGAAACCCCCCCGCGTACAAGCCTCAGATCAAAGTACCCCGCCACGAGGTCCACAAGTTCACAAACACCATTGGTCCATGCACTTGCAGACTTGCGCCCAGTTTCACATCTCGAAATTCTCTACATACATCCAGCGGAAAAACTCCTAGTGTCCTCATCACCAGATAAAGAAAGAAAAGAAAAGAAAAAACGAAACTGCACAATGTCCTCACCAGATCCCTTCGACTCCATCCTCAACCTCGAACAGACCTTCTACCAGCAGGGCTACACCCAAGGTCTCGCCGACGGCGCCCAGGCCGGCCGCACCGAAGGTCGCCAGTTCGGCATGCAGACAGGCTTCGAGAAATTCCTCGAGAGCGGTCGCCTCGCCAGCCGGGCCATCATCTGGGCCAACAGGATGTCACCAGAGGTCATGGCCTCGGAGCAGGAGCAGGAGCAGGACGCGCGCGATGTTGCCCCAGCTACAACGACCCCATCTTGCTCGCTGCCGCCGCTGCCGCGAAATGCGAGGCTGCACAAGAATGTAAAGATGCTGTATGCGCTGGTGGAGCCCGAGACGTTATCGATGGAGAATAGCGACGAGGGGGTGCAGGACTTTGATGACCGGGTGAAGAGGGCACAGGGGAAGGCCAAAGTGGTGGAGAGGATGGCTTCTTGATTTGACAGCGGGGAGTGTTGGAGTTGCTTGGAGTTATAGCATGTTCGAGTTGCGGCTGTGCTTGAGTACGCTGGGTTCACGATACCACTACGGACTACGGAGTATGGTCCTTGGTTTATTCATTTTTAGGCGTTGGCGATAGAGTGCAAGGGAATAGTGTCAGTTTATGTCACAGACAAACAACCAGTCGGCCCACGACAAAAGCGAGGCCTCAAGAAATGGTAACTACAAAAGAAAGAGGAGAATAATTCTCCCAACGTCTACGGTCTATGACCCCCCACCGCGATCCTATATGTACAGAAGTCGATCGCTGCGCATCATTCTGTTCCCTCCCCGCCCATTTTACTCAAAACTCCGGCAAGGGTATCTATACATCTCAAGTTAGCATATCTCAACTCTCCCACCAGCGCAACCTACACTGTCAACTGCTGAAGCTCCTCCGCTTTCACCATTACACAATACCCATTACCATGGCCAAACCACACCAAAGAAAGAAAACAGAGGGGCGGAGTAGAGCAAGAACTCACCGTTCCGGATAGGACCGCTCCCCAGTCATCTTATACTCATACACATCCCACTTCCCACCCACCAAGCTCTGTCCACTCGGCAGCGGCGGCAACCCATTCACAAACACATCCTTGGTGACATCCCCCGTCGCCATCTCCAGACACTTAGCCAGCCCCATCTTCTGACCCTCCTCCTGCACCTTGACAAGCTGCTGCTCACCCGCCTCCCCAATCAGCTCCACCTTGGGGCTCGCTGCGCTGCCGAGAGTCAACAAGCCCGCCACGTCGGCCTGTTTCATGACACTCAGTCGGGGGTAATTCCTGCGGTGGTCGCGCTTCCAGTACGGGTTATTGGCGATGTCGCCGGCGGGTATGGTGACGGGGTCTTCGAACGCGGCTGGGTCGTTGCTCCCGGGCGCGGGGTTACGGTAGTAAGGGTTCAGAGGAACGCCGTTGGAGCGGTTAGGATCGAGGGCGAGGGCTCGGCGGATGGTTTCCCATATTCCTGTTGATTGGAGGGTTTGTTTCTAGGCAGAGAACACCGGGTGATCAGTCTAGGTGATGGGGCAGGCGCGGAATGAGTATCTGTACCTGTGCGATAGAGACAACGCCTCCAGCGGCCTTGGCTACGGCCTGAGCAGACATTGTGGCGTTGCAATGGGGTGGAAAGTCGGGATGGTCGGTTCGGGGCAGAAGGTAGTCTCGTTTGGGGGTGGCGGACGTTGACGATGCGTTTCGAGGTTGCCGGGCTTCGAATGCAGCCGATGCTTTGCCGGGACCTGGATGCGCCCGCGGGCCAAAGGCACGTGACGCCGGCTGGTACATTATTTCCGTGTGTGTACTATACTATATCTTGTTCTGGGCTTCTGATAGATCGAGAAGTGGTTGAGTATGCGTGGCTGCGCCCTAGACCTGACTATCCATTGCTGCTTATTACGATTTTTCGACAAATACATATGTCGGTCGTATAAGGTACTTGGCGTATGTTCCTAGAAAGGAGTGAAACTGGCCACCTCTAGTGATGAAGTCTCTTTCTCAGTACTTATCTGTTATTCGACAATTCACACTGATGATATTCCGTGAGGACTGGGCGAGTATGGTGTTCATGAATTTGTTGAAAGAGCCAACAATGCATTTGTCTTCCCTTGTCCTGCTGATAAACTTGATAGCAACACCGCTGAAGGTATCTGTCTTCAAAATGAAGTCTTTCATATCGATCCTCCATCACGAGACAAACCGAGCTTCAATTCGCCAAAACTAGGAATAGGAAAAAAAAAACTGATTCTTTTCACGCAAGCTTCACAAATTTTACAGCATGAAACGGTGACAGAAAACGACAAGGCACGCAACCTACCATTCCATCCCATCCCAGCTTCCTCATCACGGGCCAGACACTTTACAAATCACCTCTTTATTTCCCTCACCAAAGCCTTCACCCTATCCGCCGTAGCCACCGGACTTCCCGGCTCCGCAACAAGGACCTTGCCCGTCTTGTCTACGACAAAGACCCCGCGCTGCGTACCCTTGGGATGCTTCTTCATGCCAATAGCCGCAATGAGGGTCGACTTAGGGTCACAGAGAAGCGGATACGGCAAGTTCTTCTTGGTGTGGAAGGTCGTGTTGGCCTTTGGTGAGTCCGTGCTGAGGCCGTAGATGGCGAGGCCGCCGGCAGTGAGCAACGTGTAGGCGTCGCGGAACAGGCAGACTTGGGTGGTACCTAAAGAGAGGTATTAAAAAAGCAATTAGCAAATGGAATAGAGCATTCGTATCCGTGTGATCCGTTTCTTCTTCCACATTGCGTCCATCTTTCTCTTTCCATGTCTGGGCCTCCTTTGTTCCGTCGCCTGTTCTGTGTTCGTCTGGCCTGTGATGTAAAATAAAAGATTCATATAAGACTTACAGCCCGGTGTAGAGGCCTTGGGATAAGTAAACACCACAACTCCACTGCCACTCTCCTCTACCAGTTCCTTCAAACTCGTCTTCTTGCCGTCGTTTGTTTCGATCTCGCCCCCAAACCCATCCAGGTCGATGACGTTACCCACTGCGACTTTCTTGGCTGCTGCTGGGCTGGCAGCGCTGGAAGCGGAAGCAACAGCGTCGACATCAGCAGCGGCGGCAGGGGGGGAAGCGTCCTTTTCAGGCTGAGGCACCACATCCTTTTCCTCCTCTTCTGTCTCCTCCTCTTCCTCCTTCTTCTTGCTGGCAGCAGCCTTAGCCTTGGTCTTGGCCTTTACACCAACCTTGGCCTTTGAGGCCGCCTTATCCGCACCATCAACGCGGGGAGTTTTCTTCCGGGGAGGTGCCGGCGCGGGAGGCGGCAGAGCAGCCTTGCGCTTGCGCAGCTCGACAGGCATGTTTGTCTTTATGTAGTACTTTTCCCCTTTTTCCTTGCTTCGGGGGTTAAGGGGTAGGAAAGACAAGAGAGAAGATTGCGGCTGAAGGCGGGGGTTTTTGATATGGCGGAAGGATATCAATATAGGGGTCCTTGTGCCAACAGGATTATGCGGAGCCACAGTACGGATCCGATGAGAGATGGGAAGAGATTGAGGGGTGGTGGAAGAAGAAGGAAGAGGTCAAAAATGGGGAGACTGAAGGGAAGTTCTGCGCGCTTAGGGGGCACCGCAAAGCCGTTGGTCTAGGTATCTGGTCGCAAGAACAACAACAACAACAACAACAAGAACGGCGGCGGCGGCTTGTGGACCTTCTCGTCCTGTGGGATGCGATGCCGGAAACGAGGGGCTGGAGCTGGGGATCAAACGAGCAGCTTCTTAGCCGAAAGGGACCAACTTGCTTCTTCTACTTGTGCACGCATGGTTGGCTCATTGGTTCACGGGGTGATTCATGGCGGGTTCATGGCGACTTCGCGGTGCGATGCATCACGTCGCACAAACGCGGGACGAAGTCGATTCCGTCCCGCGCTGTTGCGCGGATGTATGGAGTACAGAAGTTCGGAACAACTGCTGTCACTGCCAGTCAGATACTATGTAGTATGTACATACCTACAGTGGCCCCGCACAAATACATAACACAAAACTTCCTCCACTTTTCGTCAATTAAAAGACAGTTCACCAAACAAGATTGGGGTATCTCACCGAAACTATAGGTCCCCCAGCCCCGGAGCGCAGAAAAGCAGTTGGGCGGAGAAGTGTGATATCTGTGCAGTGACGGTGTTACCAGTGGAATCGGTTCAGTTACAATCTTCCAGCAGTGGAATCAGTGCTGTTGGCAGTAGAATCGGTCCAGTTACAGTGGAATTGCCAGTGGAATCGCCAATGGTTCAGTGGTACAATCCGGCGGGAAAACCCGAAAAAAACGAAATGGTGTCAGTTTCCAGTAGCGATCCGGCCGGTGACGAAAAACGAAAAAACCGAGGGGTGCGAGCTGTTTGGACTTCCAGTGGACTTGCAGTGGACTTGGCAGTGAACTTCCAGCGGACTTCCAGTGGCCTTCCAGTGGACGATTCCAGCGGGCGGGGATGAGAGATGTAGCACCAGTCGCTGAAGTTTGAACAGCCCCTGTCCAGTGCGTGATGACAAACCGTACCCTGAGGAGGGTCCACCTGGCTTCGACACTGACCAATCGCTATCGAGTTTCTTCTGAGATCCACTTAGACAGGGTAGATAGTAGGTAGATAGGGACCCTGAGAGTAGGCTTTTCTATACCCTCACTCAAGAGCTGCTAGCTTTCTCTGGCTGACAGCTACCAGCTGTCTTGAATCAGTTAAATACATAGCAGTCAAATCTGCGTCTTCATCCAACCAACGTTCGGGTATCAACAAATGATGTTGCAGCGCGGACCCGTTCGGACTTTCTTTGCGCAAAACCAAACCGCTTACTTGTCTCTCCGCGCTCCGTTCCGCGACGATTTGACGTTTTCCCAGTTCAACTGAGGTCACTGCTCCGCCCCCGTGCTGTTCCGTGGCGTTTGCGACATCGCTCAGACACTCAACAAAAAACCACTCCCGCGACAACGCAAGCGCATGACATCGCCGACTGCCTTAAGTGACGAGTCTTGACACAGCAACTAGGCCACATGGACCCCCGAGTAGGTCTCTCTCCTTTCGTCCCTCACGACAAAACTACGAGGCGTACCGTCACCACCGTATCTGCGACTGCTAACCTCCTTGTTCTCCTTCTGCAGAGACTCTACACACCCTGTGCGGCTTTTACCATGGCCATACTGATGATAGTGTAAGCAGCTTCCCACTGACATGCCACTCTCGTCAACCCTCTCTCGTCCTGGCATATTATATACAAGGCATATGTATCATTCGCGCCCGGCACATGCGTGTTCATGTTCACCCATGCCTACAAGGCTAATGACGTCTCACTTCCCAGATACACACGGTCGTGCATTCGACAAGCAAGAAGGGAAACACGGCGGAGTTAGCATGCAGAAATGAATTATAGAAAGCCTTTCTGTTATCTTGGCAGCCTCTGTTTCCACAAATCTGCGTATGTGTGTGCGTAAAATGAATACATGTTGAAAACTTCGAAACTCCCATGCTATGTACGTTCACCATGCACGACCCATGCCCGTGTAGTAATTCCCATCATCCAGTGCCGAGCCCCTTCTTATAAAACGAGTGACTGCTATCTTTTGCGCCTTTCAAGCTCTTGGCTATCCTATCCCTCTTGCTCTCAGAATTTTGATGACCGCCAACCGTTGTAAAAATCACTTCCACCACTATAACTTCGATAAGAAAGAAGAAAAAAAGCAAATAGAGGGGGACTGACATGTCCAACATATAACAGGAAAGGAAATTAAAGAGAAGTTTTACGTCGATCCATACCCATGAAACAGACTTATCTATTGCCGAGAAGCGTGTCTTGACTCAGATGGTATGAAAAATGAGGGAAGAGAGAGTATCTGATGCGGAACTTTTGCATTCACTCCATCCCCGGACAGGCATCTCCGGACAGGATGCAATGTCCATCCATGTATGTAAGGGTATATCGTTTCTCCGAAAACGTGTACAAATCTTTGGAGGTGATATATAGTCCTCGTAGCAGCCGGCTCTTGGCGAGCCCGAAGAATATTATGCCGTATGGGATGATGCCCCCGGATCGTCAATCAGCGTATCGGCGCTCTATGTCTTGTCCTTCGGCTTTCATCTGGTGAAGGAAACGCATGACATACTCATACGTCAACATCGTGACTGTGGCAGCCGGTACGGCACGCATCATGTTAGTCCCCAAGCCCGCGTAAAAGGCTCGCCAGCCCTCCTCTCGCAGAATAGTCCTAAACGTCATCACAATGCCCTTATATTTGCGATTGTCGATCGTTGCAGCTGTCTTGCGTTGGCTGTGAGCAGAAATGCCAAGCCCCTGGAGGAATTGCTCTCCAGCTAGTGGTCGTCGCTGGGTCTGGAGACGCGTTCGAATGACCTCGTGTGGGTACGTGGCGCTGCTTGCTAGAATCTTGGACAGAACCGATGCGGATAGAATGCCGAGCCACTGTGCTTCTCCTGAGCCTTCGCCCATTCCCTCGCCCGTAAATTTTGTTTTGAGATACTCGTAGGTGGGAAATTGGACAGCCACGTGAGTTAAGCCAAGGAGGGCGGGTGTAAGTCCAGAGTAAAACGACACCAGTCCCTCGGAATAGTACATCTTTTTAGCGGCGTCGAGAGTCGATCGATAATGCCCGGAGGATCCTCGCGTCGATTTGGGCGTCAATGTCTTGTTGGGTCCGGGATACATGCATTGGGCGGCAAATTCGGCTGTCGGTGAATGGGTCTGTGACATGAGCCGGGTCTTGATGACCCAAATGGGGTTCGTGACGATCGTGCTGCTCCCTCCGGCAATGATGGAGGACCAGAAACTAATCAGATGAGGGTTGTCTAATCCTCTACACGTCAGTATGCTCGGTGCTTCTAGCAAAGATATTGCAGGTAACAACATACCATAATGCTGGGCCAACCAAACTTTGCTCTTGTTGTAGATGGTAAACCAAACAGCCCATGTAGGCAAGTAGCCCATGACAATCGGGCCCAGACCGCGATACATGCCTCGAATTCCTTCTTTCCTCCAAATCACACTGGCTGTTCCCACTAGTCCATTGTACATCTTTGGTTGCCCAACGTGACGGCCATCCTGGAAGACTCTCATGATACCCTGCGCCTGAAGTTTGGTCTTGATGACATCGAGGGGACAAGTCACGACGCCAGACGTAAACCCGCCTACTGCGCCAGCAAAGGCATTGAACTGGGTGTCGGACGCGGATGCGGCCCATTTCTGCAGGGGGGTCAAAGCCACCGTTTCTTGCATTGGAAAGTCGGCCGCAGGTCGATATGAGCTTGTTGCATGTTCTGCTGACGACGGTACCGTGCCTGGGTCGGCAGATTGATTGTGAGACATTACACGCCGGCTCGTAAAGATAATCTGGTTCGTGGCGTCGTCGGCGCGATTTGAAAAGCTGAATCAATATTCAAGGGGTATGTATTTGCAGTTCGAATCGGGCTATGCGAGTACGGCCAGAGGCTTCAATTAGGCGCAAGCCTACGGTTCGATCTCTTCTCAGGACAAATATAAACCCCCCCACCGCAAGTTCAGTCTCGTTATCGTTTTCCAAGGCGTCTGCAGCAGTCAATCCCACAGGCCGACCAGGCCAATACGGGGGCGGGGCAGCGCCCTAACTTGTGCCGGTGGGTTGTTTTGTTTCGTTCGTGAGATGCCGTGAGAAAATCACACCAGCCGTGTCAAGTGTGTAAATCAACTGCTCACGTCGCGATCGTGATCGAAATCGCAATCGTAACCGACGTTTGAGGCGCTGCGCGTGATCATTTGTGCCGATGCCGGGTCTGAAGGGACAAGGCGGAAACTGCGGGGAACGCAGGTGATACGCTCCCTCTCGCAGAGATCGTTTCCGACCTCTCCCACCTAGCAAGCACCACTGGCCATGGACTTTCAACAGGTGCGGAATGGACAGGCGTACACGCCCGCTATGTTACAGGAGACTTTTTACGGCAATGGCGATATCGCGGCGGCCAAGCAGGCGTGATAATTGCTCGATTCGGGTTGACGATCACGGGGGTAATGGAGGGAGGAAGAGCCTACCTCTCCCTACGGAGAGGAGATAAATTGGGAATCGGATAAAGGAGCTTGCTGCTGTGGGAACTGCGCAGCTGTGGAGTCGCACACACTTTCAAGTTTCACCGTTGAAGTCGGGTCCGGACCAAGCGTCGTCCAATTTCCAACCCCGCCATCAATTGTACGGACGGAGTACGGACCTCGGAGTATGTACATATAACTTGGTCTTGCAGAAGGTCTTCTTCCGTGTACGGTGTACGGAGTACCCATGTAGCGCGCTCAATTACGGGTCAGCTGCATGCCTCATCAAGTACCCAAGGAGCTCTGCGTAAGGCTGGAAGCTGAAAGTCGGATGCCTGCCTCGTGCCCATTCATCCACTCGGCGCCGTTGTTCGACGGAAATGTGCATATTCCGGTGAACTGCTCTGTTACATATCGACTTCAAGACGCCTATTTATCTTCCCACCTTAGCTACCGGACTCTCTTTTCCGAGTTTCTGATCCCTGCTACCCCCGCAGACTGTGTCTCCTACCTCTTGCGCTGCGCAAGAGGCATTCGGATCGCCGCGTCCTCAATTGTTCGCAAATTTATCACGACTTTCCCCAACAAGAGGGTCACGTAACGCGAGCTACTGTAGAATCTTGTGATAGGTCAGTTTGAATCGCAAATGGCTGTGCGTCACCGTTTCGTCGCCGCTCCTCAATCACGTGACTAGACAAAACCCCCACCCCCCCCCCCCCCCCCCCAATCACAGTCGCCGCATTTCGCGCCTCTCCGGCAAAAAGAAATGCAGGGCCACTCACTCAATTCAACTCTCTCTTCGATTCCAACCGCAAAGACAACATCCGACGTCCTCGCCAACACTACCGCCCACCATGACGCTGGTCGGCTACTCTCTCGCTCCGTTTATTCTGCGACGCCCCTGGCTTACCAAGTTGTTCACGCCGGCCGCACTCTGGTACGCAAATGCCGCTGGTTACAGGAAGCTGGGATTGAGGTAAATGAGCACCTGCCGTCTTTTCCTGAACTCGAATACGCTATGCATACCCAATAGGAGCTTGGAAGATGGGAATGTCGAAAAAAAAAGAGGGAGTTACACAACTGGATTGATCCGGGCACGCATCCCCTGCGGCGCGCATGGCATCAAATGACGTCTTTCTGCGAGTCTTAAGGTCAGGCAGCGACTAATTACGGGTTTATTCTCCATACAGATACGACGACCTCTACGAAGAGGAGCGCGAGTCCGTCCAAATCGCCCTGCGACGTCTCTCCCCCAAGGAAGCCTACGATCGAATTTACCGTCTCCGCCGCTCCATCCAGTGTAGTTACCAGCACAAGCTTTTGCCCGAGGACCAGTGGACCAAGGCGGAGGAGGTACGATTATCAAACTTTGCTCTTCCATCCCTCGCCACCTTGCTTGTTTTCTTTGTCGTATGGCTTGCGTACTAACGCGTTGGATCAGGATATTCCCTACCTCAAGCCCCTCATCGCTGAGGCCGAGGCTGAACTGGCCGAGAAGGACGCCCTGGACTCCATGACCGTTGCCGAGCGAAAGTAGAAAGATATGGATGGTAAGAGCAGGTTAAGACAGGTCTTCTTGGAGAAGGCAAAATGAACCAACGAATCCCAAATAGAGAGCAAGATGGAGGGTATAGGATGAGAGAAGGGAGGGCGAGAACAACTCATGGATAGCGGGTGTTTGTGTTGATCATTATGTTGCTGTGCCACAGGGGATGAGAGAGTCAATGCCACTTTGGTTGGGACTACTTCACAGTCCCGTGTACGCCTACTCTTACCACTTTTAGAATGACCTTGTCTGACATATCCAATGCTCACCGTGGCATGCCATCTCACCCATCCTAGCCCTGCTCGTCCACTCCTTCGGCAGTGTTCCGCTCTTCCTGCCTCCCGGTGACTTTTTTGCCTCTCACCACTGACCAGTGACCCGTACCTTACTCACCTCTCGACGAACCAAGTCAGTCCGGTCGAAGACTAACTTAAGTCAAACCCAGAATTTTTAGCGACGGGAAAAGACCATTACACGCGCCACAAATCCTGTTGGACCGTGACGGAGGTTCATAGAGTGTCTTTAGCGCCAGTCATAGCCGTCGGCCTCTTCGTAGTTCGAGGCACGGAGCGAAGGACTTTTGCAGGCATAGCAACGGACAATAGAAAAGCTATGTGACAAGCCACTACAGCATGGCACACGTGTACGCTGTTCAGCACATTTGAAAGGCTTAAAAAATAAGAAACTTGTGTAGGATAATTGAAAGAAAAACATACCATTAAAGCTTGTGTCAACCACCTGTCATGGGCATACTCAAGCCTTGGTGTAGTACATTACAAACAATCCCATCATTTGATATTTTCCTTCCCTTGACTATTACCATTCAGCTCTTGAAAATCATTCATACCTCCCACATCCATCTCTCAAAGTCGGATGTCTGCGGAGTACCAGCAATTCTCCGTGGAGGGAACGAGCAATACCCATCACTAAGCCCTTTACCACTCTCCAAATAGACCACTTCAGGCCGAATGGGTGCGCACTATCCAGTGCACACAGCACTCGACTCCATCCCTTTCCCCTCGTATGCTCCTGGTTATCTTTCCAGTCCCTCCCCTTATATTTTCTTTTTCCCCTCGTTTTCTCTTCGTGATCTTCTTGCTATCCCCATGATCTTCTCGTCATCTCCTTCCCCTCGTCATCTCCTCATTTTCTTTTCGTGATCTCCTGGTGATTTCCTTGTCAAAGATTTATTATCGTGGGCATTATCCATTATCCTCTGGCATTGTGGGACACGTACCCCACGCGACAATCGGTTTTATATGCGCTGATAGAACAATAGGTAGGCAACTTTGTTGTTGTCTCGGCTGATGTCGTTGATATGCTTCTTCTCGCTGCTCGCCTTACTCGTGCCATTGACGGAGCCGTTGGGTTTCTTGTTTCCACCGCTCGAAGCTGTGACTTGCTTCCATCCGTCTTCATCGCCCGCGTTATCATCATTCATGGCATGGTATCGATTGGCAAAGGCCCCGCCGGCTTGGGAATTTTCCCCGTGTGTATTCTTAGCATCCTCCTCCGATCCGATCCTCGCGACCTCATCGCCATGAATTCGGCGAAGGACAGTGTCGTCCATGCGAATCCATTCTCGGCCGTCTTGCCTGCGAACGTCGACTGTGTAATGGCCGCCGCTGGCATTCTTCCCGTGGTGGTACACAACGCTGATGAGCTTGTATCGAGGCAATGGGCCATTACCATTCATCATGCGGAATTGGCGTGAGAGTACTTCACGTGGAATATCAAGCTCCAGGGGATAGCCAATCTTTTTCCAGATCTTGACGGTGCCATGACCTTCTGCATCGAACTGGAAGCGCTTCAAATGCAGGATGAGGACAGGAGGCAAAGACTCGATGAACACTTGTTTGATAGCTGTCGCGTCTTTGCGCAGAGGCGAGTTGAAGTCTCCGTGTAAATGCTCAGGTTTGGTCAGACCGCGAAGAGCATCCATTACATTCCGGATATGGGGCGAGCCAATGTCCAATTGGAGTGGCTGGTAGGGCTCTGTGGTGATGGAGTCTTTAAGTCCAGATACCCGGAGCTCCGATCGCAAGAGGCCGCCAAAAATCTTTGTGATGGGTGTAGACGAACTGATACCCGACGAGCGAGTGACTGCAGCTTTTTGCTTGGGTCCAACTTCGAGCCAATCTCCTGCCACTTCGGACCCTTCGAGCACGTTTGGCACAGAGGGGGCACCTGCTACAGGCTTTCCGTCCTTGCCGCTCAACGACTTGTTCATGAGGTAAGTGCATTCATCGTCAAGAGTCTGAAGCAGAAAGCCGAGGAATTCCTCAGCATCTTGCTGGTGGCCGTGCTATTGAATACGAATTAGATGCGGATCAAGACATCGCCGGACAGAAAGTATTGCTTACCTCCATGCTTGCAAACCGTGAGAGCTGTCTAATGGCATCATACACGAACTCAGGCGTGAAAGGTTCTCCAAATTGTCCAAACGTCTCCGGCCTCACGGTATGACTGAGCTTGTCAGCTGTGCTGGCAGAGGCAAGCACTTTAAACTCTTGCATGAAAACAACCCTGGTCAACAGTTAGCTATCTGTTCTTCCAGATGCGCGTTCAAAAAGCGATTTGTGTACTCACAAGATGTCAACAAGAGGCGTTTCGCTCTTGAAGCTGTGGGCGGCCTTTTGTCTCAGCTGCTCCAAAAAATCGTAAAATGGAGTACAGAACACGAGAACTTGCAGCACCTATCACCAGTTAGACACTTGAATATTGCATTAATCGTCTCAAATATGTATTCATACCGAATTCATATAGCACATATTGCCAGTGTTAATGAGACCTCGGGGCTCGATCAGCGAAACCCTCCTGTTACTGTCTACACGAAAGCTTCGAATGACCTCGGCCAGAGAAGACTTGTGCGCAGGAGACAAGTTTGAGCCGGAGCCTCCCAAAGATGCAGCAGTCTCCGAGTCTCCTCCCTTTCCTGCAGATACATCTGACAAGGCAAAGAGCTTTGCCCAGCTGCTTGGTGCAGCTTTCACGGGAATTTTAGCGGGGTTTGTAGATTCGACAGACTCACTTGGAGCACCTTCTTCTCGAGTAGTATGCTCCTCGGAGTGCTTGACATCTGCATCGCCAGTGATAGTTTCGGGCGCGTCATTGCCCCTCGTTGTGACCGCAGAAGCCTGAATCGGCAATTCAGGTGTAATATCTTTGTTTGGGTCTCTCTCATTGAAACGAGGAGACGAGGACTTCGGGGAAGCATTGTTATGTTCATCACCTGACGGCGCGTCTGACGAGATCGCATGTGTACTCGTATCTGCTGATGGATGTTCACCGGTAGCGACCGGCTGTTTGGAAGGAGACACAGCTTCACTATTTGGAGGTATAGACGTCTTCTTAAGTCTTGACCGCGATGTCCGCCTGAGTCTCGATCGTGGAGTTCGTTTAGGAAATGGTAAATCTGGCCTTGAAAACCAAGGTAGCTATTTGAATGTCCATGTCAGCTTGATAATCCCGGAACATCGTAGCGAGAAGGAAAAAGATGCAAAAAATTCAACGTACGGGAGGGCGGAAGGTCGGCCGCTCTGAAAGGACATGAGACGCAACTGGTGGTGATGGTGCCGGCTGAGATGAAGCTGATTCAACAACTTGTGGTGAAAGAGAGCTGGGTGGAGGTATCATTGAGGATGGATGTGTCGAAGGAGGTTGTGCGTGACTCGGAAAGGAGGAGGAAGGAGGCTGATAGGATGTCGCAAGGTTTGGGGATTGATCATAGTGGCGAGGATAATTTTGAGGAACGCTGACTCCCATCATGGGAGCATACTGATGCGTTGGTGGCGGTGATCTCCCATACGTCTGGTATGGCATGTTGTATCCTTGGGGGGATGGCATGGCCCCAGTATTATACTGAGGTGGCATACCATAGTATTGCTGATGCCCATACCGGCGATGCATAGATGCCATTTGCTGGTCGTGATCGATCAGTATGAAGATCTTGACGACAAGTCTTGAAAAAGGCCTTGGCGAACGGTTGTCGACGGGGAGGTATTCGGCTTGATGTGGCCCCACAGTTATTCATCTTTGGTCTAGGACTCTAGCCCGCTTAGGTACCTCCTCTTCGTTAAACTGTGGGATTTGCTAGCACAGTCTCTGAATTAATTTTAGACACTGTTGCGGACTCGCTGCCCCCGATGACATAATTACGTACACACATACATGCATGTTAAGTTCATAACATTCTTTACCTCAAAAAAAGTCATTGCCTCTTTTGGCAGTTTCAAAGTGTATGCTTTACTCGCCAATCACAACTTGGGAAGTCATAGAGTTTTAGACAGCGGCACCATGCATTTCAAAGGTCCAACAGTCATGACATGCGCAACGACAACGCGCAGTGCTGAATGGATATTTCTTAATTTGTCCAGTGTAATTATTCATCCATGAACTTCCACCGTCCACCAGGCCTCAAAGCCTCGCGGTAACGATCTGCTATTGCATGCTCAGTCCTTTTTAGTGCCTCTTCTCTGTCTGCCTTGAGCTGCTGGGTATCAGGAAAGTCGGCGTCCCAGAAACCAGGAGGGCTTTGCATGCGAGGAAACCTATGTTTGTGTTTGCCAAACCTATTTGCAAGCTCTTGGGTCTTTGCTTTGATCCACAACTCCATCCTTTGTTCCTTGTCCATGACTGTGAGGCGGTGTGATGAAGCGCCCAGGTAGTCCTCTAAGAGCTTTTGCTCCTCTTCTCCCTGTGCTGAAGTGAGTGGCGAATTTGGCCGCTGGGCAATTGCCATAGCTCTGAAGATGCTTCCACAACAATGCATGTCAACGCATCCGGGTAAGCACGCTCTATCAGCCCTATCCCTCACGACTTCAGAGAAAGCAAAGCCATGACCCTCATTGGCAGAGGGATTGACCTTAAAATCACTTAAATGGAGGTCTGAAGGTAGCTTATTGCGCAAGGTTCCCATCGACGGACGATTGTCGGGTTTCAGCATCGACGGACGCGACCTGAACTCAGTGTTCTCATGCATGGCCGGCTTACGAGGGACGTGTAGAGTTAGATTGTATCGATTCTCATCAAGATCGAATGGGAGTTGTCGGCGTCGAGGCACGCGAAAAGCAGATTCCCAACCCGAATTTGGCGGTTCACTCATGTTTGGTGTCAACGCATCAATGACATCTGTTTCTTCGATGCCCCCATTAAGGACAAAGTCTAGCCGTTTCTTGGCAGAAGCTCTGGATTCTGCCGCCACCCTGGTGAGATCTGTTTCCTCCTCAAGATAACAGTCCTCGGCCAATACTGCAATGCCACGATGAAGCTGACGTCTGCGATCTTTACCGGTCCGCTTTTCGTTTGTAGGTTTGATGAGCCGGAGGTTGCCATCCAAGGGCATTAATGCGGACTGCTGGCGTGGCACCCGGGCAGATTGAGACTTTCGTGGCGGTTGAGCGTTTAGCGGAGTCACAGCTCCAAGTTTGAAACGGGACGTCATATCGGTTTTTGGTCCGTCTTGTTCTAGGAGCGGGCGTTTTCTAGGAGTTTGAATCCTTTGGGCTATGTCTCCTAAGTCAAGGCTTTCCTGTGTGCTAGGTTTTGCGGCTGGTGTTGACATACTTGGACTGGAATCGTCGTCTACTTCAGGTTTGACAAGCATTTTGGCATCTGAGTCTATCTCGTCATGAGCACGCTTCCGATGACTAACCTTTCGTTCCATTATAACCTCTGGAACATCGGAAGATGACTCTCGTTTTATCGGGGTGCTGCCGCTTCCATGTGCCATGTGGGCGGCGCCGAAGAGAACAATCTCTTCCGACGCTTCCCCTTGTGTCATTTGCGAGCTTTTGCCTGGCACAGTGGTTGGATCACCATCCGGCACATCCTTAGACAATAGAGCTGGCAACTCTGGCTCGGCCTCTGATGGACCATCATCGGATATGAAACTGAGCGTAGGATCGAGAACCCTTTCTTCCGCTTCCATTCCTGTGGAGGGTGGTGCCTCCATGAGGGGTGCTTCATGATCCAAAATTTTGATGTCATATTGCTCTTCAGCTTCCCGGAGCTTCGTCGTAAGGTATGTTGCATGCCGAGCCCATTGCAATCTCTCCATCTTTCTTCTCTGCAAAGCTTCTTTGGCTGTTTTGAAATTCGCAGCGACGGCGTGATATCTCCGCAGTACCTTTGAGCAGTTTCCCTGGCAGCTTGTGACAGCAGCCAGTGTCGATAATTCGGGCACAACTGGGGTTGGTGGAAGCGCAGAAGGGACGACGGATTGCTTGGGTAATGCATTCTCCATCGCGGAAGGCGGATTTATTTCGGTCGGAGTCTCGACAGAGGACTGTAGTTTGGCTAATTGCTCACGCATTGCCTCGTTTTCCGCGTGTAATTTCTCAATCTGATGTAGGTGTGCTCGATGTGTTGCTTGGAATTCCAAAGCCTGAGCCTGCTCATCCTCCCGAAGGCCTGCCTCAATCTGGTCGCAGATACCGGAAAGAGCTCCGAATAGAGCCTCGCGGCCTTTCTGAAGTCTGTCAGCTGTCATTTATGTAGCTTGTCGCCACACATCTCCCGCATAGTGTGTGTAGTAGTCAAGGTAAGTTGCTGCAATCGCCGTGCGCCTTCCCGCGCGCGCCGTCACGAGAGCACGTGATCCGCAGCGACGTAGCGCTCAGGCAGAGAGTCCGTTCATAGAGGGTTGTCGGCGATCGCGCAAGTTTGTCGACCAAGAATTGCGCTGTAGAGAAACTTTATCACAGGTAGTGTAGCGGTGACCTGACTTATTCAATGGTTGCCAATGATGACCCGGCTCGTACGACGTTGAGTGTGCAGTGCATCTGGCATATCGGCGTATCAGCGCATCAGCGTGTCACTCCGTGCGAGGGGCGTCGGCCGCCACTTCGCGGTACGTAGCCTTCCGCCTTCCGTTCGCACCAGAATTACGGAGTACACGTCAATTCATTGTTTTGGGCCTTTACATCGTCGTCGGGCATCCGACTCCGGAGTCCGGAGTCTGTGGGCGCAATTTGGTTGTTGCCCTGCTTGACGCAAAACCGGAGCCACATTTATATTGCCCCGCTTTCCCGAGAAGGACAACTCGCCCGACGCCACTCTCCTGCGACTATGTAGGTACCTATGTAATCACTAGCCACACGGAGTACGTACACGCCGCCTCCTCTTTTGGTCTTCAGTGTTGCGGCCAGGAATGAGCCCCGCTAAACTGCCGTTTAATGCCAAAAACTTTTCCCATCCTCGTCCCGACCACTTCAAATCTCGATTACCTTCGTATCGCCCGTCGACTCGCCGTATTTCCGTCCATCTACAATCATCACCAGTTCCCACTTAGATGTACGTCTTCACCATTTTCAGGCAACACTTCATGAGCATTCTCTGGCATTCGGGGACATCGTTCGACCCGCGGTCCTACCAAGAGAGATTCCATGTTGTCGTTGTCAATCTATTATGACACCATGCCATCTTGAATCGCCGAGTTACTGACACTGCGGTCACAAGCAGAAATCAATCTTCCGTCTCTCCAACACCATGGACTACACTCCCAACACTGGCGCTGCTCGTGGAGCATGCTACTCTTGTGCGTTTAACTCTCGGCTCTCTCCCGATGCATTGCCTGCGCTTCTTCACTCAGCATAAAGCAGAGTTTGCTTCCTTTTATTTACGTTTTCTGTTTCCCCGACTCGACTAGAGCTGCCGGCACGCTCTCAGCTAACGTATATCGATGCAGGTGGCAACCCGGGACACCAGGTACAATTGAGTCCTGTGTCGATCTTCATCATGAATCTTGTGGAAATTGACACATCAGACTAGGCTCGCGACTGCCCCTCCAAAGGTCCTGCTAAGTGGTAAGATGGTGGAACAGCCGGAAAGTTGCATTACAGTGCTGACCTGAAGATGTAGCTACAACTGCGGAGGTATGCTCTTGACTACACTGCGTCGTATTACTTGAATATGTGCTGACTCCAGCCAAGGCGAGGGTCATATGAGTGAGTGACTGAGATATTCTCTTGTACCAACCACATGCTAACTCTTGCAGGCCGTGACTGCTCGGAGCCCATGAAGGACAACAAGTCTTGCTACAAATGTGGTCAACCTGGTCACATCTCCCGTGACTGCGGTGCTGGAGGCGCTGCTCCTGGTGGCCAATCCACGGAGTGCTACAAGGTACAGTGACTGCGTAGGATCCGGTCGTTTCCGACAGACTGAGCTGACATGACGAAGTGCGGCGAACGAGGCCATATTGCCCGAAACTGCTCTAAGGCCGGCGGTTCCTTCGGCGGCAACTCGTACGGAGCCAGCGGCTATGGCGGCGGTGCCGGCAAAACTTGCTACTCTTGCGGTGGCTACGGCCACATGTCCAGTTAGTATCTCCAACACGGACTCGAACAGCCTGAGATCAGTTCTAACAACATATACAGGAGAGTGTGTCAACGGCATGAAGTGCTACAACTGTGGCGAGTCTGGTCACTACTCCCGTGACTGCCCTAAGGAATCGTCCGGTGGTGAGAAGATCTGCTACAAGTGCCAGCAGAGTGGCCATGTCCAGTCTGCATGCCCCAACAACTAGGGACTCTTGCAAACTTAACGCATGGTGGCCCTGGAATAACTCCACTGCCTCACTGAACAAGGGAAAAACTGGTGTAGCAGCTCCATGATACCCATGACGAATATGCTATGTTTTCGGTTCACTTGCTTTAACCAACGTTCATGCCAAAGCTGTTTTATGTTCCCACTCATCTCCTTGGTCGTTTGGGGCCCTCCATTTTGCGAGCAACCCCAGAGTTTTATCTTTGGCAACTTTCGGCTTTCATGTATAGGATCTGGGTTTCACCAGTATTTAATGGGTCGTCTTCATATGTCTACAAGGTCTTGAGACACACTATGAACACGGCTTGCCTGGAAATCACGGCGTTGAGCTTTTCACCACGGAAGTGCAGTTGGACCCGGACGAGAAAATCGTGGTTTTTCGTAGCCCACACGTACGCCTTGAATGGCAAGATAGCATCAAAAAGAAGAGGAACAAAGACTAGTCACATGGCTTTCACATTTAATTGATGTCCCTGTCCGCCTGTCTTCATCTTCCGTAAGGAACGCTGCTTGCTGCATGGACGTTTAACAGGAAATCCTCGCTGCTCCTCTAGCAAATGTGGCAGAAATAGTTCAATTAAGCTTATCAGCCGTGGCCCTCAAGTGGCCACAGGTGGCCGCACAATACTGTGCTGAAGATGTTGAATGCTGTCCCAAATCATGGTACCGTGAGGCACATGGCGATAAAGGAACAGGGCAGCTCAAAGAATTTGGCCACATCGCTTCAGCTCACTGACTGCTTCTGTGAGATGGATGCCACTGAAGACCAAAAGTTTCCCATTCGCAAACCCAAAACATTAATGTCAAATCGTCAAAACTGAAACAAGAACAAGATGATCACCCACGCGATAGTAGATACGAAATCAGCCCATAAGCATTTTGAATCACAACATAGCTTTAGGAAAGTTCTTCACAGCCTGGCGAACACCCAAATCAGCCAGAATATCTTCCGCTCCGCCCAAGATGGAATCAAACGCAAAAGTTCGATGGTACATCTCGATATGTTTGCCCATTCCAGTCTGTGTAAGGCCTCGGCCACCCCAAATCTGAATTGAATCGTCCGAGATCTGTTGAGCGGCACGGGTTACGCTCATCTTGAGAAGGGCAATTGGGCCGGCGAGGTGCTGAGCTTGTAGTTTGTAGGGCATGTGACACATTTGATATGTGATGGTTTCAAGCCATGACTGGTTAGCTTCCACGAGGGCGATCATCTTGGCGATTCTGTGGACAATTCAGTATATATTCTTCGAATGACAAGAAACTTCTTTGTTTTGGGTTGGGGGTCTTCGTACTTTTGTCGAATGACGGGCTGGTCAATGAGTCGTTTGCCAAAGACGAGGCGCTGATTCGCCCACTTTAAGCATTCTTCCACTATGACTCGGGAGACGCGAATGGAGCCGCCTGTTTGAAAGATGTGAGTGGAAAGATCCATTGCGAGTGGTAAAGCATTGGGGAACGTACAAGCCATGGTCCAGCGTTCGTGGTTGAAATTGCTAAGTATCACATGCATGCCCTTGTTTTCCTCGCCCAAGAGATGCTCGACGGGCACTTTGACCTTGTCAAACGTGATGTAGCTGGTTCCAGCAGCAGCAGAGTACGATGTCTTGATGGGCTTGGTCTCAACGCCTTCGCCTCGCTCGATGAGAAGCACGCTCAGGCCCTTTCCTGTGCGGACACCCGTCACGAAGTAGTCGCAGAACGTCCCATTTGTGATCCACTTCTTGGTTCCGTTGACAATCTAGGTATCATTGTTTCAGAGAATTACTTCTCATCTCTCACAGAATGTGCGAAACTCGTTTTTGGGGGCTGGGGGGGTTGAAGGGTTAGAGAAGGAAGGGAAGGGAAAGAAACATACAAAGTGTTTGCCGTCGGGGGTCCTCTCAGCAGTAGTTCTGATGGCAGAAACGTCAGAGCCAGCAAAAGCTTCCGTAATAGCAAGACAGAGTTTCTTTTGGCCGCTAAAGACAGAGTCCGCAATTGTCTTCTTCCAAGCCTCGTCCTTGGCAAAGTTCAAAACGGCAGTAAGACCAATCGTCATGCCAGCCAAATTGCCATCCTGAAACCCCCTGGTCATGGTCCGGCTGAACTCTTGCGCAACGATCATGTCGTGAAAGTAGTCAAACTCCTCACCTTTGACCGCGCCGTCCAACAAATCCACCCCATGGAGATGTTTACCAGGACCGAGTTTCATATGAAGAATGCCCTTTCTGCTCATGAGATCAATCATGTCCTGGCTGATGTGGCGACCGCTCGATTCACACTCTTGCGCCTCGGAGAGGAGGTGCTTCTCTGTGAACACTCTCATGGCTTTCTGCAAGCGACGGTGTGAATCGTTAAAGTACGGGTTCTTGAAGTGCTGGACCAGCCATAGGGGCTCCGCATAGGGCACAGGACTGAGATCGCCAGGCTGAGGCACAACGACCTGGGGTTTCTCTCCCTCTATTGTACCGATGGCGAGGCCGGCGTATTTGGTGAGGACTTCCTGGCGATGGAGGTTGTAGAATGCGGTGGTGGCATCCTGGCCGGCAACCTGGTGGAGGACGCTCTCACCACCAGGATGGGCCATGACGAATTCTGAGAGGTCATAGACGATGCTGTCGATGATGCACCATAGAGAATCTTCGTTGGTGTGATTTCGCACCTCTTCGCGGGTGAAGGTCTCGGCTGGGGGCGACATCTTGCCTGCTTGCGCCGTGTTGGGTCGTTAACCTTACGATTAGGAAAAGAATGTGGCTTTCGAGAGGAGGTCTCGCTAGGAATGGCAGGTCGAAGAGGAATTGATTCAAGGTGAAAGCAAGTGAGCACCGGCTAACTATCTAGACTCTAACTACCTAGGTAAGTTGGAGATGGCACGAAGGCTGAAGTTCAAAGTTGCTGCCGGCAGCCGAGGTACTTGCTTGGTACACGGTACCTGCTTGTACAGAGCACCAGCCAGTCCGGAAGGTTGATGAGAGCACGAATTACAAAGTCTGCGATTGGCCACTAATTTGACCACATGTATGATGATACGTACATAGATACATAGATACATAGATACATAGATACATGGATACATGGATACATGGATACATGGGTATGTATGTCAATACCTAGTCAACACGGAGTATCTATGTACTCCATTTGTTCTGTGCAACCTTTTGCCAGCTTTTTATTACATGATGAACAAATGCCTCAACTTCAGAACAAATACTCTTGAGCTGCCATATCTAGTGACAATTGAGGTGCAAGCTTTTCCCTGTCCAGGTCTATGTATGCATAGCGTTGTGATAACATAATGTGACCACCTTGTAGGTCCCTAACCGATTGTCAGATCAGCAATTAATGGCCGGATTTAGCACTCAAATATCTTTTGACGCTAGGTTCTTCAAACCGGTTATTACTCAAGATTTGAGACATTCAGAGTGTACTGTTCGGCGACGACCAATATTCGGTCAACCTCAATGGCAGTGTAGGTACCCTAGGGAGATTCAGACTAACGAGGTCATTGAACATGATTGGGCTATAAGTGAGGTTCATATAGTTACATTGATTTCATTTATCTTCGTCTATATACATACCAGGATGAAAGAGGCCAAGACGATAAACTTTGTTTAGCATATCCGATCTACGTGCGGCCATGACAGGCTGGAACGAATACAGGAATTTGAGCGAGCATGAGAGGGAAAGAAAGGAAGAGAAAATACTGCAAGTCTTTGCTGGGTTTGACCATACGGCTGGTCGTTCTGATAGGTAAGCGAGTTGCCAAGCCGTATGTGTGGATCGCTCGCTTCATCGGGCAGGAGCGAACGTGACCCAGCAGCGATACCGTGGCGACGGTTGTCGAAGCGATCCTCGCAGCATCATCATCTATCTACCCAAGCTCTCACAGACCCTGCAGCATGATCACAGACTACATACATTTTATGTATGATGACAAGGTAAAGACCTCGACGACAAACCAAAGTTAGGATCCACGGGACATGTCACATTCCACCATGACAGCTAAATAGATACAGATTTTCAGCTTCAAAGACATGTCGTCATTTAATACGCTATACACGGCAGAGAAAACTTCTGCAGACCTGACTTACCTACCCAGTGGTTTTCAAAATATTGAACTGACAGAGCAAGCCAAACCGAGGGATGCTGCCCGAAGTCTTGGCAGAGCTCTCGTGGGATCTGGTATGACTGTTTCACTGACTGAGCGATGGACGATGGAGCAATGCCGCGATTCAAATGTGAGAGGATGGGAACGGGTAGAGCGTATAGCCGGATTATTCGTCCTGATGAAATGACTTTAATACGGTGGCTTTGCGGTCCTAACTGCTCGACAGGACACGACACCCCCACACACGGAACATGACAAACGTAACCGCTGTGACACCATCATTTTCGCGCCGCATGAAGAGCGCGATGCCCTCGGGTTTTCGCTTTGATATCATTCAATGAACATGTGCATTTCGCGTAAATCGTGTCGTCATGTAATAGGGAGTTGAACAAGCGGATCGTAGCACCACTCTTCAGTCAGTACTTTCAGACGTGTGCTCTCTTCCAACAGGCTATCAACGTCACCAAGGCCGAGGCCCGAACTCGGGTATATACATGTGTGTATTCAATCGCAGAAACATGATAGGTGGTGTGACGATGTCAGTTTGACCATCCCTTACACATCTGGACAGCCTTTTCCCATGTCTCAAACCGCCTACTCGCATCTTCAGTAGATATTTGAGGCTCGAATATGGTGCTACCTTCCGTGTTCACGTTTTTTAAATCATCAAAGGACTCCCACACCCCTGCGGCAAAGCCAGCGGCAATGGCGGCGCCGAGGGCAGTCGTTTCGCGCATGGCGGGTCGATTGACGGGGATGCCTATTAAGTCGGATTGAGTCTATTGTTATGGTAAAAGCACATATTGTTAGCAGGCACGAGCGAATGTTACACTTTACCGGGAGGAGTTGAGCCCGATAGACCAGATAAAGTAATGGACGTTATGCACGTGAGCGCACAAGCTCTGAACCACTCACCTGCATAATAAGATCGGCATTGCACATGCCGCCATCAACTGCGAGCTCGGCAAGCTGCTTTCCACTGTCCTTGGCCATGGCGTCGAGAATGGCTTTGGTCTGAAAGCAGGTGGCTTCCAGGGTCGCACGAGCAATGTGCCCGCGCTGGGTGTAAGCAGTGATGCCAAAGATTGTACCCCGAGCATCGTCAATCCAGTAAGGCGCAAAAAGACCACTGAACGCAGTGACAAAGGTGCACCCGCCATTGTCGTCGACCGTCTCGGCCAAGGCACTGAGCTTGGACGGGGTCTCGATGAAGCCAAAGTTGTCGACGAGGAAATTCACACTGGAGCCGGCAACGGCAATGCTGCCTTCGAGAGCATACATGGTCTTCCCTTCGCCGAAGTCGAACGCGACAGTGGAGAGCAGACCGTGGGTGGATATCACGGGCTTGTCGCCCACGTTGTACAGCAGAAAGCACCCGGTGCCGTATGTATTCTTGGCCAAGCCGGGCTCAAACCCCTTTTGCCCTACCAAAGCAGCCGATTGATCACCCAGACATCCCATGATTTTGGTGCCACTTAGACTGCCGCTCGAAAGAGCGCCGTAGGCCTCGGGATCAGCGGAGCGGACAATCTTGGGCAGAGCCACCTTGTTGCAATCGACGCGGAACCAGTCAATCAGCTCGGCATCGTACTCCAGCGTATGGATATTCATGAACATGGTACGAGACGCATTGGATGGATCAGACACGTGTACGTTGCGGTAGGGGCCGCCGTTTAGCTTGTAGACCAGCCAAGAGTCGACGGTTCCGAACGCAAGGTTGCCTTTTTCGTACGTCGCCTTGACCTCAGGCACGTTGTCGAGAAGCCATAGCAGGCGGCCCACGGAGGAATACGTCGACAGGGGCAGGCCGCAGCGCTGGGTCAGCTCGCCGGCGCCGATGCGATGTTTGAGGCGCCGCACAATATCCACGTTGCGAGTGTCGGTCCACACAATGGCATTGTACAGTGCTTTGCCGGAAGTCTTGTCCCAGACTACGGTCGTCTCGCGCTGGTTCGTGATACCTACGGCTACGATTTGCTCGCGCGAGTGTCCCTGGGACTCGAATTTCTTGACGGCTTCATCGATACATTCGTTTACAGACGAGATGAGCTCCTCGGGATCGTGCTCATGCCATCTGAAATGGTGCCGCGTCAGTAGACGTTCGCCAGGGAAGTTGCAACTCGATCATTGCACGAGACAAGAAGTCCAAGACATGACCAATGGAAAAATCCCATGTGCAAGACAATGAAAATCAAGACAAGGAAAATGGAAAGACTTCGTGGCTTACCCAGACTTGGGATAGATCTGCTTGAACTCAAGCTGATGGAGAGAAACAACTTGGCCCTTGTCATTGAAGATGAGGAATCGAGTGCTCGTAGTGCCTTGGTCAATGGCACCAATGAAGGTGGTGGGAGCCATATTGGATTTACCGAGATGTCTGAATTCAGGAAAAGCTATGCGCCGGCTACGAGGACTTTATTCAAGAAGTTTGGAGCGATGACAACGCAGGACATGTGAAAGTGCTCACGAAGAGAGGAAGGGTGGCGATCCAAGATGGCGCGACCCAGCGATTGAGGCGTACGAGACGGCCATGTATAAAATGCGGGGTAGGCGTGGTGGACGACAAGGGTGTTGTGATGTAGGTATGTACATACATACTTCGTCTTCGTATGAGTGCCGAGAGTCGAGACTATGGTGTGTCGTCGAAAGCTGGGGTAAGATGACACGAGAAGAAAGAAGGTGGTCGCCTGACTCAAAGGCGGCGCGATCGAGTGCGGCGCACAGATCTTCTTTCAAAACGGCGGGCAAGATGTGGCGGCTTAAAGTGTGGCTGTATGTATCTTCATGTGGCGGCACACCGTAAAACGGGGGTTCCTTGTTATCCGCCGGGACGCTAACAGCAGCAACCAACCGGGCAAGTGAAGTGGCCGTAAAAGCGCGAGGCTGAACATGCCACGTCGCTCCAGGAGTCCAGCCTCGAGCCCCGAGTCGGACCTCTTGATTCTTGAGACAAAGACGGCATTTTGTGTGCCTGACGGTGCGCAGAGGAAAGACATGCGGAATGATTATAACTGTTGCGAGTTATTTGTTACTGACTACATATATAGATTGCTACAACGTAACGTCAGAAAGAAGCCCAGACAGGTATCCAGCGCGACTACTCCGTACATACATATACCCAGCAAACAAGATTTCCTCACAGGGTCTTGCTTTCGGCAACTGAACCGTCGGAAGCCGCAAGCTCTCGTGGCTCCTCAACCACACCAATAAAAGGTCTGAATGTCTGATTGAAGAGGTCTCATGGGGTCTCACGGTGGTTCGAGATGTTGGATTGGGTTGACGGGCTCTGCGACAGTACCTGTAATACCAGGTGCGGCGGGAAACCGGGAATGCAGTGCGAAGGTGCGCCAGCGCGACAATGCATCCCGTCTTGGGTCGCGTCAGCGCAACGTCTGACGTTGCATTATGGCAAGGCGGCGAAAAGTCAGCCGCGTTGAACACACAAAGACTGGGCGTTTTTTATTACAGAGTTCATACCTATGCCTATGGTCCGTCGAGCAGATTGGCCGCTTGCGACGTGCAGTTTGCAGATGATTGAGTGGGGGGGAGGGGGTATGCATGACGTGGTGGCGGCGGTGGCGTTGTGCCACAGATTTTAAGACGGCGAGCGAGACGGCGGACAGGCATGAGATACCTAGAAAACACTTTAGGTGGGGCGCGCTAGTAAGTGGGGAAGTGGGGGGAGAGGCGATCATCGGCATTCATGGGTACCCCCTTGCTCTGTCCTCCCCTGTCGAACCAAAAGGAGCCACGGCCAAACGTTCACGGACCAGGCGGCGTTCTACTTCGTCCAAATGGCTGTCGTCTATCTAGATGTACATATGTACGGAGTAGATGGTCGACAAGATGGCGATGGCACGCAGCGCAGTCTCAGCTGCGGGCTCCGTCAAGCGCTTATTCCACACTTGAGATCAAGTTCCGCGGCGATGCTTCATCCCTTTGAAGCTTGAAGTCTTGGACCTACGGAGTATACTCAGGATCTTGGATGTCGGACCCGGTTGCAAGAACCACGCTGGGCAGGCGTGCAGCGTCTCCAGGTTGCGTCGCGTTAATAGTTATCAGTATTCACACTTGATACAGCATGTTTCATAATCAACGGCTTTTTCACGGTTGTGCCATGTGGCGCCGGCCGCGAAGACATACCTGTAGGCTGTACATACCGTACTCCACGCTGCAGAAAGCCGCTGGGCCGTGGGAGCATGAAGCCGCAGGCGCATTGTGCCAAGCCACATTGCGGCCGGCGAAGTAAGTTCTGCCACGGCGTCAACAAGAGCGGTGGCTGAACGATCGAAGATGTGGACAGGACTTAGAGGTCTTGGACAGCTGACTTCTAACAGCTGCGTTGTGCTCGTCACTTCGTGACCGCCAAGTCTTCACCGGCTGGCCCGAACTACGCATTCCCCACGACTCAAGACGGACAAGTCTGTCAGCCGTCTCGAGTCAAACCACTTCAGCATCGCGCTTGAGTCTCGTCTTTGACACAAAGTGCGACCAAGCCATGGAGCATAGCTTACCTTTTCCGTGCCCCCGACCCCCCCTTACTTGGTCTTGTCCTTAATCCTGCGGCCACTTGCACAGTCCTACTCACCGGCATCACCACCAATACGGTTGGGCACTGTTACAGAATTTCTCTCACGGGCTATCACAGACTTCTTGACACGCACAGCCCCTCCTGCGGCATTGAAGCCTTGTCGCGGTGGCTTACCATTGCATTCAGGCAGTACCTCATTTTCACCACTTGTCACGGCATCCTGAGGGGAAATGCCCCGTCGTGTACGGAGTACAACGTGCTTTGTTCCCCTACTAGGATTCTCTATCCCGTCATCTCTCTTGTCGTCATGTCTCGTGTATTTTCGTGCCGTTCGACATCCCCTGCTCATCAGGAAGCACAAGAACTGTTTCGGCATTGATGAACCAGGTGGTATCCGATGCCATCGTCGTCCAAAATACCTCATTTGCCGCTTCTTTCCCTAACACCCCCTACCATCACCGCAACGTCTCCGTGACCGCATTTTACCGCCGGTTACCACACGCTGCCACAAGCTGCCCCAAACACCCTCTTTGATCTCTATCCCTGTCTCCCCATAGCATATAAGCAGCTACTCTTCCCCTCGCTGCGCCTCCTCACTTCCCATTCATATTCCACCTTGAGCATTCCACTTATCAAGAAAGCCACTTCCCACTCTAACCATGCCAGAATCATCTGTTGATAAGCCTTTGCCCATTTTCAAAGTCGACATGGGGAACCTACATGCAGGACATGACGTTCACAATGGTCACGATGGCCATGACGACTCTTCAACGGCGGGTATGATCCGGGCCGCAGACGCGCCTCGGTGGTCCAGGATTCGAACCATCTGGCAGGATGCCTTTTCTGAGTTTCTGGGCACCATGATTCTTGTTCTATTCGGAGACGGCGTTGTTGCCCAGGTCTTGCTGAGCAACAACCTGAAGGGCGACTATCAGAGTATCTCATGGGGCTGGGGGTAAGTTTCGACCATCTTTCTTCTGTTCCGATCCCTCATCTTCCCCTTTATTTTACGAAGTATCATTCTTTTTGGTTCCTTTCTTTTCCACTGTCCTTTCACTACAAATATCTCATCCCCATATTCCTACCCGTGGCCATGAGTACAGACAGCTGACATATCGACAGCATTGGTGTCATGCTCGGCGTCTACGTGGCAGGAAAATCAGGAGGTCACCTCAACCCTGCTGTCACGCTGGCCAACTGCGTGTACCGCGGCCACCCATGGCGCAAGTTCCCCGTCTACCTGCTGGCTCAGCTTGCAGGCGCCATGGTCGGAGCCGCCATTGTGTATGGTAACTACCGGTCAGCCATTGACTTCTTTGAGGGAGGTTCGAATCTGCGGACTGTGTCGGGCCCGAATGCCACGGCCGGCATCTTTTGCACCTACCCGGCCCCCTTCATGACCCGAACCGGCATGTTCTTCTCCGAGTTTATCGCCAGCACTCTTCTTCAATTCGTCATCTTCGCCATGCAGGACAACGCCAACATTGGCGCGGGCCCTCTGCTGCCTCTCGGGCTCTTCTTCCTCATCTTTGGTATTGGCGCTTGCTTCGGCTGGGAAACCGGCTATGCCATCAACCTGGCCCGTGACTTTGGTCCCCGTCTTGTCACGTACATGATTGGCTACGGCACCGAGGTCTGGTCTGCTGGCGGATACTACTTTTGGGTATGGACTGCCACGTCAAACTTACCCAGTGAATATGGAATCATGGATCTGTGTTGAGTAGCAAGCTAACATGTGCCAGATTCCCATGGTCGCCCCCTTCCTTGGCTGTCTCACCGGCGGTGGTCTCTACGACTTGTTCATTTACACAGGAGAAACACCCATCAACACCCCATATCTCGGGCTCAACCGGCTACTGAAGCCATACCCCCGCGTGTGGTCCAACTCCCGCGGCAAGGCCATCGAATCCCAAGTATAGACAGACCACTTGCAGCATCTAAAGGAAACATCATATGGCATGGTTTCTTTGTATACATCAAAGCCTCGTTGTAAATACACGAAAAAGCGACTTATGCAAGGACAACAAAGAATCGACAGCAACCACAGCCGCGAGGATCAATTGAAATGCTGGCTACGGGGAAAATGAATTTCGGATATAATGAAGGAAGAGTTGTTTTGGGTTTATACCATGGGCATGGGCGTTGTTATTTTTGAAGCGTAGAGCTGCATATTTGCGTCACGGATTTGGGTTCATGGAGTTGGTTAATGGTGATAGCCGTTGAAAATACAAGCGGCCTTTTAAATTTTCTTCATCTTGATCACTGTCAGCCATAAATGATAACGCGTGAACTGAGTTCGACTGACACGATATGTCGTGACTCAGACCACGCCGCACCTATGGCCTATCTGCTATCCATTTGCTTGCCCGAACCGCACTCACTCGTTTCATTACCCATTTGTACGACGGCACACTCTCATTGACTTTCGCCTCGCTATCATGACACGACTGCAACAACATGGCCAAACATGGGCACAATTCGGCGCAACTTGCGCTTCAGTATAATGCCACGAGTGCAACGTTCCCAATACGGGCATCACAGGACAGCCTTACACCAGCATTCTTGACCGCCTACTGGTTGACCCCCCTTAAGCCCTCTGCACAACAGGACTAACAAACCAGCATGACCCCCCCCCCCCCCCCCGAACAATGCGACGCACCATGTTTATCCCTTGTGTCCTTTCTTTCCCCTTGATGCATCTCCTGTGATGCAGACAAGCGGTGTCTCTGCATGCATAAATCAGATCGGATCTCTGCCCCTTCTTTTGTCTTTCCATGTCTCACTTTGCTTTTGTGCAGGGAGTATGCATCTACATACATATACATACATACATACATACATACGTACATACATACATACGTACATACATACATACATACGTACGGAGTACATTTGTGTTATCCCCATCGGGGTGTTGCACTTAACGCGCATAAGTCCGAACAACCCCGCCCAGTGCATTATGTAGCACGCGTCGCCACGCTACGTCTTGCAAGTTGTCTCGTTCATGTCAATCAGGGTCCCCCTCCGCCGCTGGGCAGGGGGGGTACGCCGCATCATTGCCCGGCGCATTCCCAGTGCACCACACCAAAAAAGAACAAAGAATGTACATGTGTGCCTACATACATGCGGAGTACATACCTCGGTAGGTACCTTACGCTGTACCTACTCCGCGAAGGGGAAAAGAAAATCCCGAGTCAGGGACCTCGTTTTGAAGCCCGTTTATTAGTGCCCGTGATCCCTGTTAGCGGCTCTCCAATACCCCTGCCGTTCCCCTGGATCCGTCCATGGGTCTAGGATGACCAGGATGGAAGAATTGCCAGATTCGATGGGCGGGCGTTTGCATCACATGCATCGAGTGGTTCAACTTTTTTTTTACGGAGCTGGGAACCAAGAAGGCCGATTGAAGATCGGGAAAGGGGGGGGGTTCAGGGGTCGGGGTTCAGCACCAAAAATTACGGAGACTCCGTACCATACGGTTAAATGTACATAGGTACATATGTACCTCCTGTACAACTGTACAAGGTGCCTTCCTACACACGGAGTAGGTACCTTAGGTACCTAGGTACATGCCAAGAGGAGGCGAGGACCCCACTTTGTTGACGTAGTTTTGTCAAGGGCATGAATTGTACGAATATGGTTTTTTATGCGTTTGCTTGAGAAGGAGGGACAGTGGCCATGGTGGAGAGGCGGCATTGATGGGTTGGAAACGCGTGACGTGATGCGGGGATGGAATGGGTAAGTTGGCGCTAGAGGATGTGTTTCTTGAAGGGGAAGAAGAGTTGTGGGAGGCGGTGAATTGTGGTGCTCATTGATGATGGTGGTTGCTCTAGGTTAGTTTGACGGGGTGGCGAATCTGGCGATTCGGTGTAAGTGCCTTGGGGCGATGCAAGTGGGAGAAAGACGGGGAGTTGAGGTCAAGTGACTGATTCGTCCGGCGGACGGCGGTGAGACTCGAGGGACAATAGGACACTCTTTGACTATTTGGACTTGTTTCTGTCGTTTGACGCGGAAACTTGCGGAGAACAGGCACATTACACACGTGTGAAGAGAGCAAGGGGCCTTGAACATCATAATGTTCAGTGACTTTGTCCTGCGAATTGAGGAGACAGACTGTCTGTCCCATCCCTATGGCTATAGGAGCATGTGCAGTCTGCTCTACTTTTTCAAACTCATCTCGTGCGTTTTTGATCAAACTCATCTAAAGCAAGAGCACATTGTGGTGACGGTACCTGATATCAATCACATGCACGTTGTCTATAGTTCTCTTAAGCTTGACAGTCATATTGCACATGACAATGCATCGTAACCGTGCGGCACTGTTGGGTCTGAATCATGTCCACAGGCACATTGCAATTACACAGATAGGTACCTAACCTAGGTGCCTACCTCCTTTGGTACTCGGTATTCACAAAGTAGGTACACGATTGAGTCGGTAGAGCCGGCACCAACATCCCCGGGACAGAGGTACCTCCGGGCGCCACCAGCCGGAAGCTTGTCGCTCATCAGCACGACCCAATACCAGCACATTGCGACGATGCAACTGAGGAAGATCAACATATCTGTCCGATGGCTCAATGGGGGCCATTCAATAGTGTACAAGCCACTCCTTGTGAAACAGGCCTTGTTCCGCAAATTTCCATCCAACAAGCTGCCGCACTGCAGCGTTGCGTCCCGTCCATCGCGTCGCACCGTCACACCAGCGATGGCGCTGCCGCACGTTTGCGCACGTCTCTCGCACGCTCTCCCGCGCGTGGATCTCCAAGACTGCGGGCATCGCGCGGCTCTCATTGCATCGGTCGTCTGTTGCCTGCCTTTTCTTTCTTGTATCGCCCCTCTCCTCTGATTCTTCCCATGGCTCTGGTGGACGTGCGAGATTGCTGGCACCCAAGTATTCTAGTTCTAGGTATCTCAGGTACATAGCCGAGATTCCAACGTTCTGCATCTGATCTTCCACGGCCCCACCCTAATTGCCGTTTTTATTAACGGACTAACGCACGACCAGTGCATGTGCATAAGTGCTCACACTGTGGGGCATACCACCTAACTAATGGGTGACAGTTTTCGCCCCTCGGTGACAACGTTGTCATCCGCACTCACCACCATCCACATCCATCATCCATTCATCATCCGTCCCAACATGCAGGCAACCCGCCTCGAAATCCTCAGATTCGACCTTCTCTTGCGATAATACAACAGCACACGCGCCTATGCTAACGCACCATGGCCTCTCGCCTTTCCAGTCTCAGGCGTCCACTCATCGCAGCATCCGTCATCGGCCTAGGCAGCGCCGCCACCATCTATTACAACAAGTCCCGAAAAAGCCTCTCCCACGGCAAGGCCTTGGTGCCTGTCCAGCGCGATGCTCAAGGCAAAATCAAGCCCCCGATCTTCCCTGCCGTCAAGACTCGCGCCGAGCAGCTCGCCGCCCTCCGACACCATGACGGCAGCAACCCCGACGCAGAGTACGATCTACTCATCATTGGCGGCGGCGCAACGGGCACCGGCATCGCTCTCGACGCCGTGACGCGTGGTCTCAAGGTCGCCCTGGTCGAGCGCGATGACTTCTCCTCTGGGACCAGCTCCAAGAGTACCAAGCTCGTCCACGGCGGAGTGCGCTACCTTGAAAAAGCCGTCTGGAACCTCGACTACTCGCAGCTCGAGCTCGTCATCGAGGCCCTCCGCGAGAGAAAGGGCTTCTTGTACATCGCGCCACACCTGTCGCGGTCATTGCCCATCCTGCTTCCCCTGCAGAACTGGTTCGAGGCGCCGTATCTCTGGGCCGGCTGCAAGATGTACGACCTGCTGGCTGGTTCGCAGGGTCTCGAGAGTTCGTATCTGCTCAGCCGGCGCAAAGCCCTCGAGGCGTTTCCTCTGCTCAACCGCCATCACCTCGTCGGCGCACTCGTCTACTACGACGGCCAGCACAATGATTCGCGCATGAACGTCTCGCTGGCGCTGACGGCCATGCTGTATGGCGCCACGCTTCTCAACCATGTCGAGGTGACGGCTCTGGAAAAGGACGCCAATGGCAAAATTTGCGGCGCCAAGGTAAAAGACGTTATAGCCGGACACGAAACCGCTTCTACTTCTTCGGCACCATTCACCGTCCGCGCAAAGGGCGTCATTAACGCCACGGGGCCCTTTACCGATGCCGTGGAGCGTATGGATGATCCGCAGCGCAAGGAGATCGTCGCACCGTCTTCGGGTGCCCACGTTATGCTTCCGGGCGCCCTGTGTCCTAATGGTATGGGTATTCTCGACGCTGCCACCTCGGACGGACGTGTCGTCTTTGTGCTGCCCTGGGAGGGTGTGACTGTCGCGGGCACGACGGATAATGCGTGTCCGGTGGAAGCTGAGCCAGTGGCTCTTCAGGACGACGTGGATTTCATTTTGAAGGAAGTGAGCAAGTTGCTGGAACCTGAGAGTGCTGTCACCAGGGATGACGTCTTGGCAACGTGGTCTGGTATGTTTCTGCTTTCCCCTCTTTTCTTCTTCCTCCATCAATCTCCTTTTTCTGTTTGGAAAATGATCTGCTCTCGTCAAAGACGGGGTAGCATTTAAAGCAAACAATATCATCATGACTAAATCCAAATCAAAGGCATCCGTCCCCTTGTCCGTGACCTCAACGCGGGCAACACAGAATCTCTCGTCCGCTCCCACCTCGTCACCGTGTCTCCCTCAGGCCTTCTCACCTGCGCAGGCGGCAAATGGACCACCTACCGTCAAATGGCCCAAGACGCCGTCGACGATGCCATCCAGACCTTCCACCTCCGCCCCCGTGCCGTAGCCCTCCCCGACATCAGCGGCTACAATCTCGCCGAGTCTCTCACAGACGGCTCCTGCAAGACGCAGTCTATTCCTGTGCTCGGATCCCACGGCTTCTCAACCGGTCTGCCCGCGCAGCTCATCGAAATGTACCCCCGCCTGGACAACGACATAGCCTACCACCTTGCCACCAACTACGGCGACCGCGCATGGGCCGTGCTCTCCTCGTCTCCCGAAAGCGCGACATGCCGTCTATCGCCCTCCTTTCCCTTTATAGAAGCTGAGCTGCGCCACGCTGTCCGCTCCGAAGCAGCATGTACGGCTGCTGACGTCATTTCGCGCCGCACTCGGCTCGCGTTTCTGGACGTACATGCTGCGCTGGGGGCTCTGCCGCGGGTGATTGACGTGCTGAGCGAGGAGTTGGGATGGACGGAGGCGCGCAAGAAGGCGGAGTGGACGGAGACAGTGTCCTTTCTGCGGAGTATGGGACTGGGGGACCAGGATATGGGGTTGTCGAGGGAGGATGTTGAGAGGGTTCGGGGGGAGAAGTAGGCGATTCAGCGAATGGGATTTTAGAGTTTTGTCCTCTTTTTTTTCTTCTTGTTGCTTGAAAAGCTTACTACATTGCTCTGTTCTCAGCGCATACATTCATAGATCGTACATCTTTGTAATGATGGCTAAACGCATGCAACGGCCGTTGATGTTCATTACCTGAAAGCGCCTTCGGCTGTTGGGCATGCGCTTTTTCTGGAGTTATTAGTCTTGTTCATCAGATAGAATTTCGAGGTCCTTTGCCGGCCGCCCTTGGAGATGGGCCAGAAGAGTTATAGACAGTATGGCTATGTCGCTATTGGCAGCTGAGATTTAAGACAAGTACTCCATGGAACAGTAAAAGTAAATCTGAGTGAGGATTTAGGCCGAATTCAACGGTACATTAGAATGCGTTCGAGCTTCTCTGGACCAGAGAGCTCCTCGAACAGCATCTTTTTATGTCGTCATTGACTCATAGTCTCATTTCATCCTCCTCTTTTTTCACGCGGCCCGCCTAAGCTGCTCTCGAGGCGATGGACGGGCCCCTCTTCCTCATCAGTGTCTTCTGAAGGCACCGGAGTGGACACTGGAGGACGCGGCCTAACGTCCGAGGTGTTAGGTGTTGGTCGCCAGGTCCGTGAGGCCGCCAGAGTTAGAGTTGTAGCCTTTGTCCGGCGTCTTCGAACTTGTTAGAGAGGTACGTGTATGTAGTCGAGCGTCTGTCTTTTAAGAAATAACTAGAATATGGAAAGAAATAGCTTGAGGAGCTTCCAAGAACAGTTTGATAACCAATCTGATATCATGTGCCTAGAAGCACCAGAGGCGAGATGCAGCATCGTCAGAGTTTCGATCATCATTTACTATCCCTTCCAAGACGCAGCTCTCATGTCCTCCAGCCTCTTGCTACCTCAGACTTTTCACGACTTGAGCTGGATTCTGGACTATATCATGGTCAGGATACAACAAGTCAACGCGAAGGTGCAGTGCCGACAGAAGATGACGAGTCAATAATAAGACGGACGTGGCTGGCAATAATACCGTTGATGCTCAATGCTCATCACGCGACCGCGGCACCGCGGCGCCCACCAGCAACGCTTCAAGCAAAAGCTGATCAACTTTATTATCCACGGCCAAGTTGCAGTCTCTGTCTGTGTCACCGAGGATATGCATTCTCGCAGCTTTGTCTACTTTTATGTGTCAACAATAGAGGTCTGCTACCGAAGAGCTCGCAGACTTTGAGGTCGTGACTATGAATAATAATGAGTCAAGACAAGACAGCGTGGACCAGTCATCAGAGTGGTGTGTGTGATGAACTAACGGAAGCTGCCACCTATCCTTCACCTCCTGCATCCTTTCACCGTATCACAAGAGGTCTAGGGGCTAGCGTAAAAACGTTGCCTCACGGTGCTATTGCGCTCTTGAATGGGGTAGTCTCCTCCTCGTTGTATCATGTATAGTTCTCATGAGAGCTGGTCGGTTGGGATGACTTAATGTAAGACATGCACTTGTTTTCTGAATCGAAGACGCTCCACATATTCACAACAGTTTATATACCATTCCATGAAGCAAAAGCAAATCATTTCCTGCATCAAACATGCCTAAATCATCGCATGTCGTCTCTTGACCGCTTCCAACCACATGAATACCAAACTCCGTGTTTCCCTTTTTCCAAACGCTCACAAAAAATGCCGCAAAATGCCGTCCACATGCAAGCATTCAATCACGAAACCCCTTTCTCCCCGTTCCCCCCCCCCCCCCCCCCCCAACACACACACCATGAGAAAGCCAAAAAAAATATCCCTATCTCCTCACACGCAAATAATACACCCCATGCCCATCACAAACATACCTCATCGTCGTCGTCTCCATAAACATCGCCGCCAACTCTCTCTCACTCCCCATCACAGCCCGATAACTCAAATGCCCCAGCGCAGATCTCAACAACGTAGCCTCCCCCAAATGGCTATGATCTCGCACCATCACCATATTCGACAACACAATCGAGATAAGCGCAAAGAGAAGCTGCAATCCCATAATAAGGCCTAGTACCAGATGCACAGACGACCAATTAACATCGAGCGTGATTCCCTTGAGGGGCATCTGTCCCGTAACGTTGAGATTTGAATTCGACTGTGCAGTCGCGAGAATGACCGCCGCGGCGAAGGAACTAGTCTGGTACCCCATGAGGAAATTACTCCCTGCACAGGCGGACCCAAGGAGACTCTCCGCTGGGTAACTCTGGAATTGAACCCGGTCAGTGAGAGTAGCGCCGAGGCTGGAAGTGCCGTAACCTTGGAGGGCGATGGCGGCAGGGGCCATGAGTTTGAGGGTGTCGCCGAGTTCGTGCTCGGGGATGATGGCGTTGACGACGGGCGCAACACTGACATTGCAGCGGTAGAACCAGGGTTCCGAGGTGGAGGCTTCGAGGGCGGTGACGATGCTCCATCCGATGTGTTGGTCGTGGAGGGGGTCGACGATGAAGGTGGATTGGCCGGGGCCGTTTTTGGCGGGTACGTTGAGGGTGGTGTTTCGGTCGTCGGCGAGGATGATGGTGTCGAGATCGCCGCTGCCGCCGCGGGTGACTTTCCAGGATTCGCAGGTCGAGGATGTGGCTACGGAGCGGTTGGAGGCGGCCATGAGATAGTATGATGCGCTGGGGGTTGTGGCTTCGTAAAACCATGAGTAGCAGGTTGTGTTCATGCATGAAATGGGCGAGTTGTCTGGATTGAAGAGCGCGCCTGGCTCTGGCGCGTTGAGGACGTTGACGTTGATGCCTGCGGCTAATCCAACCATTCCGTAGCTTGATACGCATGTGTGAGAATATATCAAACCGAGTTATGGGCGAGGAGAGGACTCCGGAATTACCTGTTGGCGGTGTATCGCAGCGCATTCTCCATCTGACTCGTCATCGCGCTGCCGTTGGAGGTCAACGACGAGGTCAGTTTGTATGTTTGCAGCGTGGATAGATCCGGCACAGACACGAGACCTGGCTGCGTGGGCACCATCTTATCCGCGCCGTTGACATTGTAGGTCAGTCCGAGAGTGGCGAGCCCAATCTGCGCAGCCTGTGATGTGTCAGTGAGAAGTTCTGAGTTCTCGGGTGACCATGCCGCAGGACAGTAGGGCAACATGAACAAGTTGGAACTGGAACCCTCCCCCCGGAAGAAGATGCAAGGAGAAAAGAAAACGAACCGCATTGATGGCGACCCAGGCCAAGACATAGGCACGTAGCGAGAACCGCCTCGATACACACAGCAACATGACCATACGGCTCATGTTCTCGCTTTGCAGTACCAAATCAACCTCCCGCGGACGCCACTCCCTCAGACTCAGCACCCACCAGCGCAGCGTGGCAGCCATGTGCTTGAGCGAGCTGGCGAGATTCAAGCTTAACAAAATGGACAGGCCGACAATGAGCGTATTGAACTCCTTCTTCTTGGCCATGACCATGGCGGATCGACTGGAATACTGCCACAGGACCAGGTAGACGGACGCGCACAAAACCATCGTCAGGACCCATCGCGTGAGACATGCGCTCAGCAATCTGCGCAACTGCCGGCCCTTGTGCAGCCGCTCAAACGTGAAGCTATACGCCTGTCGAGCGAGACGTGGCGGCGTCGGCGGCGCATCCGACTTTTCGGTCAAGCTGTCGTGGCAGTCTTCTTTGCGGAGAGTCATGGCTGGGGCTGGTCTCGCCTACACAAGGCGATGTCTCATACGCGATGAGAACAAGGGAGGCGCTTGTGTATGGATTAAATTAAAAACAGAACGAGCAAAAAGCTCTTTTCTGTTCGGCCGGGAAGATAGAGCCCATGCCGACGTCAGTTGTCCCATCCTTGCCAGTCCAGGTCGGTCGGTGGGCTCACCACGTCCGACGGACGAATGCCCTTCCTTGTGTGTGGGAAGACTGGAAAAGCGTGTGTGTGTGTGTGTGTATGTGTGTGTGTGCATTGTCGTTCGTCGTCCGCGTTTGCTCAGAAAACCGTGAAATGTCGAGGCCGAATCCCGCGACGCCCGAGAATTCCTTGCAGTGTCGGACGGTGGATCCCGGCCGCCATTATGCATCGACGAATTCAAAGCCAGCTTGCGTACCGATAATACGCCAAGCGCGTCGGGGAAATAAGAACATTCGCATGTACGTACCGGGGTATCCTCTCCATAACCGTGCCAGGGTTTTCAGCGACAAAATGTACCCTGCCATCATTGGTCAGATGTCTCGCCCCACTTTGGGAGGGTAAAAAAATTATTTGTTTCTTTGGACGGTGAGGACTTCCGTTTTCCGGGTGCCCACGGTTTTCGGGTTTCGACGCAAAAGTGAGTCGTGGAGGCATGGAAATGGCAAAGTCGCCGCCGATGCAACAGGCTCATTACCAACCCCTGATATTTCAACGCTGGATAGCTCTTCACCGTCTAGACTAAAATGACTTTTGACCCCTAAAAAAATCGCGTGACTCAGGGGACTCGACAGATATTTTCTTTCTCAATCGCGACCGCAGCATTACATATGGATTGCTTTTCAATTGTCTACGTATGTATATGCGGGAAGACCTCCCCAAGAACAGAACGCACCGGGCCGTCCGCGCCCGCTTAGGTCGCAATCGGAAAGCAATGTAGCGACTCTATTATCAACAATATAGCTTGCCAGCTGCTGCTATCGCGTCGTCGAATTCTGAACGAAGGGGGGGGGTCGCGGAATTGATAGAGATATGGTGATTTGAAGATGGGGTGTACCGTGTGTGTAGTCGCAGCTCGTGAATGTTCCACCTCTCCAGCGATACCTTTAGTCCATTTTTCTCTATCCAATCGCAACTGAATGATAAATGAAGCTCAATCTTCTCGAGCCTCTGTTACTGATATGTATGCATACATAATGTACTAGCATGATGTACTGTGTGGTGTTTCATTTTCGTGTGTACGTATTGTCCGTAAGTGCACGGCCAATCAGCGTACAATCAAGGCTACATCAAGTCGGCAACTACCTGTGTATCCCGTACCTCGGCCATTTTTCCTTCGAGGTTGATTTGTTTAGCTCAGGAATCGGGATTGAGGTTAAAAATCTGTGTACAAATTCCGACTTGCGATGCAGCGAGCCGCGGCGGTTGTTAGCGCGGTCGCAAAGATGTCTAGCCAGACTTCGATGATGAATAAACCTTACATTGTTGTCTTGAAAACTGCCTTTGCGCACAGGATTGTAGACCATATATGAAAGAGATAAAATTAGCGCTTCTAATGAGATATAAAACACTCCAATCGAGACATATTCCCGTTTTTTTTCCATGGGTGAAGCGACGGTTGTGAAATGCTGCGAGGTGGTATAGGGTGGGAAGTTGGATCATGAGATGTACATGTACAGAGTACACTTACCCTCGATCATCATTCGTCCTCCCCCCTCACGCGTTAAGAACCCGCCGAAGAGGTGGCAACCTTTAATTAAACAGTTCGATTCTCCCCTTCACTTGTCTTACCGCTACGACATCAAGCTCCTCGATAGGCTCGGTACCGTCTACAAATTCTGTCCCCGGATACGACTGCATGTCATCCATAGCTGACATTGTAAGCTGTATGGGGGTTGTGACGGCGAGGATACTATTCATGAGTCAGTTGCGGAGAGGACGGATGATTTGTGGACAGAAAGAAGCAGACGACTGAGGAAAGGTAGGGAAATACCTAGGTGGGAGGTGTGAGGAACGCATAACCACTCATTCCGTCCAAAAGATCAAGTGACCAAGTTGCACGTCTGCAGCTTGATCGAGGCAGAAGTGCATTGCCGCTTCCTGCCTGTACAGTTCGTGACAGGAGGCATGTGCGGAACAGGTGAAATTATTTTCGCAGCGCGATCCAGTCAGCGTCTTGTACTGAGTGTAACATTTTAAATTGAAAGATCCGTCTTGATTTGTGTGATGACAAACCGCACCCTGAGTAAGGTCACCTGACTCCAAAACTGACCAATCGCTGTCGAGATCCACTTAGGCACGGTTATAGAGAGGTACCCTCCTTCACATGTGTTATGCATATTCCCCCCCTGTGTCTCACATGTGATATTTTCCATGTCTCACTTTATCCCCCTTAGTTCTACAATTTCAAGACACGGCATTAAGAAAGGGCCGCGTTCGAATGAACGCTTGGATCTGGTTGATTGGCACGGGCATGCGGGTTGTACGGGGAAGCTTGGTGTTTCAAAACTGACCAATCGCTGCCAAGACCCACTTAGGCACATATGCGACACGCCCGTGATGCTCCGGTCAATTGCCACATTCACCTGGCCAGGCAGGCCTTCTTTTTCCTGATTGAGCCGGTCCATTTGTCGTCGGCGCGGGTGTTTAATGACGAAACTCTCTCTCGAGTCTCAAGTTCTCAATTACATACTAACTGGTGGTGCGGCATGTGTCTCTCCGGATGTATCTGCGAAGTCGTCTTCCGCGAAACATTGCGGGGGAGGGGCCATTGTTTGCTTACAAAGTTACAATAGAGAGTGCTTTTTACGGACAACAAGGGACCAATCAATGCGCAGTTGTTCCGTTGACTAATCGGCTGCTACAAATTCAATAAAACACCAGACGCAACCACACCAAACGCGTTGTTCGACGGAACAGGGGTCCAGAAACAGCCTCCAAACCGTCCTCAGCCTGGGCGCTTCCTTCTTCCTGCAGCCAGTCCGGCATGAAGCAGACTCTAGAGGGTGTACGAGCGGGATCGGCCGTGTAGGACGGATCGACGCGGGATTTGACGCGGGACATCCATGATTATTGATGGGGGACGTTGACGCGGGACCGTTTCCGATGCATGTCCTGTGTCGAGTCCCTGCTTTCGGAATGCTTGCCCGCTTTGCCGAGAAATCACTCGTCAGTTCGACTTGGTCAAAGTCGGGGTGAGGTTATGCTCAATTCGTCTTCTCTGTTGTAACTTGTGATGTATTTCCTCGTACCGCTCACGAGTCACACCATGACTGAATCATTGTCTCGATCGCAGCGCGGGTCCCGGCCGGCACCTCAAACATCACACGCAGCATCGCTGCACAGGCAGGAACTTGTCGACAATCAGCGGGTGACATTCTACACAGATCTCGTGGCTCGTACACGCTGCCTGAGGCCCATCCGCGGAGGCCTCTTCCAATTACCTCTTATGAGCCCATGCTGTTTCAGCTGCGTATACTTGAGTCTCTCATAGCATGGGCCGACGAGGTTCTTTCGGCTGTGTGGCATAAGTCGCAAGATGTCATAGATGTTCCGTTCCACAAATAGCGGCGACTCATGCATGCGTGTTGACTCGAAACTCGAGAGCTGAAACCAGACCTGAAGAATGTCAGTGTGTTCTGGGAAAGCGTTAGCTCATCCTCAGAGAACCTTGACTGTGTAGCGCCTTGAGGAGCTTCTCTGGGGCGCGGACTGCGGCCTTGAGTATTGCCCGCTCAAGTGACTTCGGACGGATATGCTGTGATGGATGCGGTCCGTATCTCGTCTCTTCATGAGCTTTGTATGGGGGGGGGGGGGGGGAAAGAGTTTCCTTTGTGTTAGTCTTCTTTATCGCAGGGTATATAGGGGTAAACAAAGCACATCAGAGTGGCCAGACGGCTGCGCCCATTCTTTTGTGCAACATTCTTGTTTACTTCATTCTCGGAGTGTGTCGCTGATTGCTGTGTCCAATGGAGCCAAAGGAGGGACGATGATTCAGCTTACAGATTATGTCTCTTCTGGCGAGCGGATCATTGTGAGGATCGCGTCAATCATCGTCTCTGCTGGGTCACGTGTTATACTGAAACGAGCGATCCACACATACGGCTTGGCA